>CM062822.1:34691842-34734444 GCA_031772345.1 Himalopsyche anomala | reverse complement strand
AGATATTTATTTTCTTTATAATTTATTTTCCGTGATATTTTTCCGATGTTTTAATGCTTATTCTGCTATTCTAGGCAAAAAGGAATTTTATAAAGCAAAGATCATTGAAATCCTTGGAGTAATTCTCGAGATATACGTGGTGTAAATAACCCGACTTTGTTTTATATATATAGATATTGACTTAGACGGAGTAGAGTTGGATGATCACATTAAGATATTATGTAAATTGCAATAACATTCAGATTTCTTGAAGATATTAAAAATATATGCTTTAAACGCATTTATTTGATTTATTTTTATTTATTTATGTACTGTTATTGTTGTGGATAAATATGTTTAATTTGATTCCCAACTAAATAATAATAAATCTTCGAGAGTAATAAAAGTATGGGAGAAGTTACAAACAAATCACATATATTCAGAATATTTTCTGTTATTATTCGTAGGTCAATAAATATAATCATTTTAAAATTGCTTATTTGCAAAATGTTTGAAAACCAGTAATTTGTTCCGAATGTTGTAACTTATCTTATCTTGAATTAAGTTCGAGGTGACAGCCACACTGTACAAAGCTAAATGTCGATTATCAAGTTTAAATAAACAATACCAAGATAGACACAGTTAGATAAGAAAAGGTAAGCTGTTAGAGAGTTTGTAACACCAATTGAATCATTGAGTCGCAAACAGCACTATTTGAGTAAATTTCCGAAAATTGATCTAAATATATACCTAACATCAAATGTATTATTTTTTGGAATTGTCTGTATATGTGCTAGAAAATATAATATAACCATTTATTTTGTATTTAAATAACGTTTTTTTCTCTCTCAGTTATCAAGTTCTTAATCTGTGGCTTTTTCGTAAATGACTTATTTTTTTTAATTGATTTCCTCAACGGATAGTATAAAATTTGAAGCTCTAACCCACCTTACTTGATAAGATTTAAGCTCAAGAAAAATATAGCGTTTATAAGTTATTTTTATAAATAATCGTCGAGAAATGTTTTTGTAATTCAATGATTTAATTCTGAACCTTGTTCTTATAAGCAAGCAATTAGTATTAATTGATATTTGGTTGAAATAATATTTAAATTATCATTTTATAATAAAAAATTGCTTCTTATATAGATTTAGAACAATGTTTCCTGACCTTATTTGTGCCATGTCGTAATTCAACACTTCAAATATTCCTTTTATCAAAGTTATGTTGTTATCTAACAAATTCTGAAAATAAAGATTGCTTCAAATAAAAATACGTACGGTCCATACAATGTTTAGTTATATTCAGTAAGTGATATTTTTTTTTTGTAGAAATATGAAATAATCACTCCAATTGTTTGACATTGTTATCAGATAACAAAAAATATTTTGAAATTTTATTTCGCCAATATCATAATAATACGCCCTCGCCTAGAGAGTTGTAATGAGTTTTGTCTTCCATCAAATCACAAGCTACGTTGAATTTAATATCCATTAAATCAACCCCCTAAACAATATTTATTGAAAATGGAAATAAACCCTCACCACGCATTTGGGGCTGAATTATTAACTGTATGAATAAATAAAAAGGGCAAAATTTAGGCCATTTAATAAGCCGAACATATTATTGCGTCCGCCGAGCATTAGTTTGTTCTACCTACCATTCTAATAATCTACTGGGAATAATGTTTGTATATCACGGTTAAGCTTGAATAATGTACTTCGTGTTATTTTTATTCGGTTAGATTTAACAAAGTATAATAATAACAAAGTTATTTCTAAATTTAATTTAGTGAATAACTACGTTACAAACAATTCATAAAGCATCTTCTTAAGTTTCTTAAGTTTTAACGATTGCAAAAATATGGCTTCTTTTCTAAAACGTGAACTCTCGCGGCTCGGAGACTAGAAAAATACTTCTCTGCCGATGGGGGTCGTTTAAGGACCCCAGTGGTTTCTTCATTATTGGCCTTATTTTTATGAATTTCAAAAAAAAAATAGTTTAAGGGCTTTAAAATATCTCTGCATCATTCCTCATACATTTTTTTTTATAAAAATCCGTGGTTTTTTAATAAATAATCATATTTTAAGTTGCGCGTAAAAAATACGTCATTCCAGTGCAAATATTAATTTGCAATTGACGCGTTTAGCCCAGCTATCTTACGAACGATAGCTTATCTCGTTATCTCGTTATCGCGTATTTATATATACTACAAAAGGTCCAAAAAACTATGATATAAGAATACCATAATTATAAACATTGTATCACCCATATTAAAATAGATATTTAAGAAAATGTGGGTATTGGGGTCGCATTTCTTGAGCTTAGAACCGGAAAAGTTAATGAAGAAAGGTTCAAGCGAAATTGTTTTTAGCATCTTCGCGTGTACACTTAATCATCATACTCCCAATATGACCGAAAACCACATTCTTAAAGACCTTTCCAAATATTAAGACATCGCTCTTATTTCTATGACACGATCACAACTGTGATATTTTATTTTCTAATATGAGTTTTACGTTTATTTCACTTTGTAATTTAAGTTGTTTTGTAAATCAAAACAAAAAGCATATAGATTGTGTATTTCAATAATTTTGAATAGTATACATTTTTTTATAAAATTTGGTTATGTAACCATTCAATCCTAGAGTGACATTTTGTTGAATACCTGCATTGAATCTCAATTTGATGATGTCAATCAATTCTATGTAGGAGATCTAATTTCACATAATGCGAGTTGAGTACCTAATTCATTTGAATCCCATTATCCTTGTTCTGGATGATGAGTTGCTAATGGTTGATTAATATTATGAAACTACAATAGGTATTGAATATCTGTTACTCAAGTTTTTTTTATGTCACACATACATACTAAGGTTTGTCTTTAAAACTTCACCAGCTATTTAAAAACGTTTTTTGTAATTTTTACCTGATGATGATTAAACGGATTCTATCGCTAATGACTTATTAACACCTGAAGAGAACTCTGCTGAAACTCTTCGAATGATTACTAGGCCTTGCAGAATCGTTGCCCAAGCAAGCATCTACACGCATATGAGATGTTAATTAAGCTAGTCATTATTAAGTGTGTTTTGTTCAAGTTAACATCGTTCTTACTTAGTTTCATAAAATCAAAAAAAATCAATGAATATGTCAATCAAATAAATTATTTTCAAGCTGATAGAGCTTCTGGAAGATGAGGTGGTGACTGAAAACAAGCGGATTTATTCAAGGAAATGAATTTTTGGTGAAGTGCTATGGTTTTTACCCTTTCTATTTTATTTTTTACGTCTGGAATATTAAACATCTCTTAATTCATTGCATTTTTGATGTGTTTGTATGCGGTTTTAAACAAATGATTATTTTATCTGTCAGATACTCAAAATTCTATAAACGCTCATGTTTTTGTAAGAAAACGATTACTTTCACACAGTTCCACTGCGTTTCCATCGCACTAAAAATAATAAAACAGACGCTGCGTAATCACAGTGTTGTTATTAGCTCTTCCCACTAGAAACTTCGATACTCGTTAAACGATTGTTTAAGCACGTCGAGTAAATGAGCGAGTACAGTTATATATATATGTATAGTAGAGATATCTACGCAAAACGATTGTATTTACTCGTTGGCTCATTTCACGCGTTGGATCAATAGACCGAGTACTGTACTTGTACTAGGCCAACATTACTCTCTCGTCCGATATAAAGTATGAATTGTGCATTATGTTCAAAAATATTTTAAAAGAGCATTTTAATAAGTTAAGTTAATTTCATTTTTCTTTGATGGCTTGAATTTTATTAAAATACTTTTTAGTTTAATTGTATAAAGAATCCAGACAACTTTAATAATTGCTGTAATAAAACCTTCCGAAACAGTGTTTTCTGAGTATGTCTTGAACATAAAATTATTGTATTCTTCCTAGTAATTAATTAAAACGTAAAAAATGTTTTTGACAGTTTCTACCAAAAGTTTTGTAAACTTCTGTGTTCATTAAAAATGTTTCATTTTTCCTTCTCGATTCGTGTACACTGTCTTTCTGTTACTAATATGATCACGTAGAAGTTAAAATGGTTCCAAGAATACATGTCGCTTGCCAGTTTTCTTGCTTCTTCCCAGGCAATTTTAACGTCATGGAACTAGGGATTGTAATACCGGTATAGCCGACATCAAGATCCCGATATTTTTTATATTTTTACAATAGGAAAAATAGTGATTCAAAAATGAAAAATACTCACATTTCGGTTTATTTATAGCACGGTACAATTATCAATGACTGTTCGTTTAACAAGCTTTGATCTGAGAGTGCTTTTTGTGTAGCTGGGATTATTTGTACATATTCACATCTCGTCAAGACTAACAGAATTCAACCTTTTTAGGCATAACATTGATTTAAAGAACTAATATATTCAAAGTATATATGAAAACGGCCTGTTATGATAATGATAAATGTACATTTTTTCCGGTATTCTTTATAAAATATCAAAACACTAGTAATAATAAATCTGCCTTAATAACATCACAATTTGTCGTAATTAAATAAGCAGCTTGCACATTTACATATTGTTGCAATTTTGGTATTTAATACGAGATACTTAAAAAGCTGTATTGATTTATTCGCCAGATAGTGAATTTTTTACTCTATCTAAACTGCAACGAGTTACCATCATGGCTGGTTATAATTCCAATAATGGCTGTGGAGTCAGACTGTTTTAACTAGAGTCATGCCCGAAAAATAAATTTAAAATCCTTTTCAAAAAAATTGTGTATTCAAATCGCTAGGATCAAAAGTTATATCATTGCATACTACTTAATTTAAAACACAATAAAAGTCCTTTGAGATTTTGACTGAAGGCGTTGGAATGAATTTCAATATTAAATTTGAATGGTTCAAATTATGTACATTCACACTATGGTTCAAATTATGGTATTCAAATTATGGTTTTGCCTTTCGGCATCTTTAGGTGTTCAAGTGTAAGGATGGTCAGTTCAAGTTCATCCTTGCATTTGAAAACTTGAAGATGCCGAAAGGCGAAACCCGGGTCGTTAGTGACAAAATTTGTGCGAATTTACATAATTTGAACGTTTTTGAATTTAAATAAATGTCGTGTTTTAAGTTAAGTTCGGAGTCGGAGTCGTCTTTTTTACGACTTCGCAGCCCTGATTTCAACTGTCTTCAACAATAAACCCAATTATCAATTCTTTTTAAACCATCCGTAGCATATGAGAATGACAGGACCAACGTTATTTCTTTAATTTTGTGTTTTCAATACGATTCATCATCTGTTTCCTAAATCTCGTATATCTTACTCAGTCATATTTTTATACCCCTAGTACACTTTGCAAGCTAACTTGAATTCGGCCCAAGTAATTACTTAATCCACTCTGTGGAATTTTGTGAGCGCATATTATATATAAATTAAGCGTCAGTAAAGTTTCATTAATTGCTGCAAATGCTGCGCCGACGCCACAACCATCCATAAAGAAGTCGTTATTTACGTTGTTATTAGGGACGATCCTTTTCCAAAGCGAGTACCGAATACTGCAATAACCAATAGATACATCCAGTGATATTTAATAAAAATGTGTTACTTTTTACTATCTTGTTCAGATTCGGAACATTCTGATGATATATTTTTGTTTTTAATAGCATTTTAAATCTGCGGGTCTATGGCACATCGGTTAACGCGTTGCCTTCCGTGGCACACAAAATAAAACTGCATTTAAAAGGATATGTACTTGATTAAAATTATAAAAGGGAAGTGTAGGTAAAATTTAAAAAAAATATTTTATTTACTTATACACATATGGTGGTAATAATTTTACTAATGAGAAGAATGACATTGATTTTTTGATAGAATTCTGTCAAAACGCTGCTCTAAATTAAATAAACAAACACTTAACCTCTCATTTTTTTTAATTCACTTTATTCCTGTGTTGCGTCGACCACTATGTATGAACGTGACAAATATTTTTTGATGTATTTAAAATTGAAGAGAATTTAATTGAAATGCATTATTTAAAATAAGCAGTTTTGAGGCTTCTTTCTTCGCGGTTTGGCAGACACTGATCTACTCAATTATTGGGATAATAACAGTTGCTTGTTTACTCGAGTACCGAATATTCGGGATTTAGAAAGGTGTATCGAGGCATCCCTACTGGCAACAATGTAAAATATTTTCTCGCAAGTGAATTATCCCAGTTAGCGTAATAACACTCACTCGGGCGGTAGAATTGTTTGCATGAATTATTCTATACAGGTCTACGAATGAGAAGAATTTGTTAGGTCTATTCTGTTATATTATTTTAACACCGCCGCTTACTCGCTCAGTCGTGGATTATTCAGAATTACTTTTGCATAAACAAAGTGTTCGGAAACATTAAGAAAATAATATCTTAGATTAAAACAATACCACTTTATACTCCACAAACTTGCATTGTTAATTTAATTACTTTATTATCAATGTAATTTTCGTAAACAATTTTATTGCTTTAATTAGCACTTTTTTATCATTTAATTTAAATTTTAAATACCTACGCGCATGGGTGAGCTAGAGGGGGCTCAAAAGGGCTTATTAATTTATGAGAAAACAATATTCTCAGATTAAATAGGTACATAACAGCAATTTATGATTTATATATTATCTACGACATCTTCAGTATACACATTAGTACATTGAGCCATAACTTTACGGTAAATTGCACGTTGTTACATATTATAAGTATATTAAGTAACAATCGATTGCTTATTTAAGTATTGCATATAATTGCATAGAAGTGATAAAAAAATCACTCCTTTTCCAGAACATCGAGAATGGCTTTGAAATAAAGCGAGCCACTTGTTAATTTATTGGCAGTCCACCACTGCCTACACAGTTTTACAAGAAGTTATAACTTAATATGTTTACATGTATTTCATCCAAATAGCTTTACGTTCAACGTGTTTCACTGCATGTACTCATTTTCAACTGATAATTTGAATTGTTATGTGTTAAAATCTCTCTAAAACGACTTTTGAAAGTTGTAAGAACATTAGAAAAATGTTATATTTTTTCGATTAAGTGAATTCTTGTGTATAAATACGTCATTTGTACATTCTAACATGTACACAAATAAAATATGTAAATTATATTAGAAGACATTTCACTTGTCCACCAATGCGTGTCCCGATTGAGTGATTCATTTTATGGCCAATTTAAATTCACACGTCATTTACTTATAGGTGTCTCAAATTAAATCTTTATTTATAATTGTAAGTACTATACCAAAAGATATTTTTGAAAACTACTTAATTCGCCATTACATTCTTAGCAAAAAACACATTTCTCTTCGTACATATCTTGCTTATGTGAAAGCCATTTTATCGGGGCTTGAAACAAAACGATTTATTTGATTATCGGTTCTCTATGCAATGTAATTGTACTTTATCGCTGCGTAGCGAGAAGTTGAAAAAAATTCGTTTTATCGTTCATTCTCACAAACTCGAGATTTTCATTTCGATAATTTTAAATAAATCATTTACTTAAAGAGACATATTTTGAACAAACAGATTGATTGATTATTCAAATAATGTGTTTGTTTATTTGGAAACCCAATTCTTTCGCAATAAAGGTACACAAAGAAGAATAATAAAATCTGCGCTGCTAAAAATATCTCTATATCTCAAACAAGAGCCAACGTAAAAAATAAATTTCTCTTTTTTTGAAGGTCGGGAAAATTTCGCCGAGTCACGTCCATATCTAATTTCCGACCAAACGCTGTTTCCGGGGACTGCAGTAATACCTTCTGAAGACAAATTCTAAGAATCACAATAGTCGTCAATCAGACTTACTTATAAAGCTGTGCGAAAAAGATAAGATATTTCTGCTAGTGTGGAGGATTGCCAAAAAGGTTTCCCCTAATTTTCTCGCTAATTTTGTTAACAAAATCATAACTCTCCACTACCGACAACCACATTTATTTTACCTGTCAAATTATTACGTTTGTAACAGATATGTTGTTTGTTGTTTGTAGAGAAAAGCTTAAAATACTCTTATCTATGGAAAAAATTTATACTGTCAATAAAAGCAAAAATGTTATCGTCTATCGGTTTGCGATCGACATGTCACAAGAATCACGACCCAAAAAAACAGCCGCGTTGTTTTGTTTGATATTTAATAAAAAGCTGAAAACAAATTGGTGACTAAAAATATATGTTTTATATTTTACTTATTATTACTTTAAATTCTCTCTTACAACTCAACGCAATCCTATGAATGAGCAAAGATGTTTTTTAATACCCTCACCCTTTATTTATTATTTAATTACCGTGAAACGATTCAAGTAAAAAACATCTTCAAAGTTTTATAATACTTTTTTATTTGCTCATTTTATTCAACAATTTGATTGTTGCTTAACCTGTAACCGTATAAGATTGTTTGTTTACGTTTGAAAATAAAAGTAACTGTTTTTCGATAAATAGTTATTTTCTTTGTTTCACTGTCAAACAACTTTTTTTGTTGGTTGATAATTTGATTGTTTTCCAGACTCGCAAAAAATTACACAGAACAATAGCAGACAACTTTCTTACCCTGTTTCCAAAGAAAGAACGAACGAACTAACAAATGAAACAGCTGGTGCTGGGGGATGATTGGCAACGAACTCGTTTTACTTACAAATGACGTTGGAAGTCATTAAGTTTACTTTCAGACAAAGGCAGAGTCATTATTCTGAACCAGTGGATTCCAATCGTTTCCCATTCTTTATGCTACAATAAATTATTAGTATTTGATATGACCTTTGAGTATTTATTTAGAATATAGTCATTATATCTCGAAATTATAATAAGTATTTTTTATCAACTGTTCTCTGAGACATTTTTTATATTATTATCAAAAGAACAATACATCCTAAAACATAATTTAATGTAGCGATCATTATAATATATACACCGTACATGATGGAAAACTAAAATGTGATATATATTGTATATGTATTTAAACAGGGATATCTTCGATTGATTCAGTGGTAACTTTGTGAAAATTAATTTTTAGTATAAAATTATATTTGATAAGTTTGTTATTAATACCACTTGTTGTGTTACAAAGTGTGACACTACTCAAAGAGGTGAAATACTTGTCACATTATTTAGAAATTTCAATTGACTCGTCCAGTATTTCGATTAAAATTGTCCCTTTTTATGTTTTTTTAATTTTTTTTATGCAACACAAGTATTTAATAAGAAAAACTTAAATACACGTATTGATATGCTCGTTCGGTATTGTAATCTTAACTGACAATATAATATACAAAAATATACGTGATATTTATTGGTCCACCGTTGAAAGCTTCTGTCAGAACAACGACTAACCTAAGTACAGGCAATCATCTCATTTTAATGGGAGTTCAGATATTGGGAAAAATCTTCACCAAGCTCGACCACTGTGCATCTCCGTACGAGTACATTTCTACGCCTTACCTTTCAGAAGGTCTACGGAGTGGAGCGTCGCGGTGCTTTAAATTTAAAGCTATGACACGTAATCTGTGCCGAGAAAGACAATATCCGCTCGTAAATGATCTTTTTTCGTCCTCCGAAATAAATATATTTTTTGAATGGTGATATAGGTGATAAAAATACGAATAAAAATAAGGTCAAAGTATTATATTTATGTCAGCCTTTTTCATGGTAATATAGTTACTTTACCGTTGTCATAAATTGACATTTATTTCTTAAAAATTTGGAAAAAGATTTTCATTTTCAGTAAAAATCTTTTTTTCACATCCCCTCAAGGTGACGTATATGAACTACTTAAGACGTTTTGTAACAGAATTTCGTTTACGAGAACTGGTTTTTAGTCAAACCCTGAACATTTATTTTTCGACAAAAGAAAGGATTAAAGAGTGTATTTAGACAAGTGTGGCAAAAAATATCAAAGTAATTTAGTTATAAAAATATTTTTTTTATATATCAATACCCTAGATTCAGAGTAAACTGTGTCTGAATTTGGCAGTGTCGAGTTAAGTATGAAAAATATTTCGAAATACGTCACTTCTAAAGATCAACCAATAAGTTGTTATGATATCATACTCTAATGCATCATAATAACGTCTAGTATATCATAATGAATAATTGCCTTTTTGGTATAATAAGTAGTACTTACATAACCGATTAAACGACGAAAAATGAGCATTGGTAAATACCAGTAAATCAAGAAGTGTACCAGTATTTACCAAAAAATATTTTATCGCGAATTAAAAACAACTACAGACATATTACAAGTAAAGATTATTGCATATATGTATGTATTTAGAATGTGGAATTATGTATTTCAACGCTAGCAACATTGAAACACCTATTGTAGTCGTTTCAGGTAATACTAGTGTCTCTACCAAAACGACCACATTCTGCAGCTATATTAGCTATAAGTGTACGATTAGAATTTATGTATTGGATATAAGCAGTGATTTTCTTTCCATGTAAAGCGGTGGAACGGCGTTCCGGTAACTTTTTCTCGGCACTTTAATATTTTTAATCAATATTCTTTCGACATTTTTTTCAAAAAGTTAAATAGTTATTCTTGAAGAATTGATTTTTTTTTTCAATAATTGAAATGTAACTGAAAAATTGCATACCTTAATAATAAGTAAGGGACGCAGAATTATTTAAAAATAATTTTTTGAATATTGAGAAATTCAAAACACTTCAAACGAATATTTCAAATTTATAAAATTTACAAACTATCATAAAGACTATTTTATAAATCTAAAGAATAAATTCTACTAGAAAAACTTTGTGGGCAGGAACGAATATGCTTCATAAAGTTTATCGTACATGAAAAAAGATTCCGGGAAAATGTATAATATGTGTAGCACTGGATAGTGGATACTGTAGTTTGGCTTGATTCAAAAACAACACAAGACAACAAAAGCTATTTTGTAACAAAACAATTGAGCCTCAATTAGAACGTGGCATTTTTATATACATATCCTCTATTTTTTTAATCTAAAGCTATGAACCAGTATTCAGTCCTATTAAACAATACAAACTCTTCCTGTGATTTATCAACTCGATGGTGTCTACTTCTAGACGTATGCATTCCGCGCCCTCTTTCACGCCACTCGGCACTCTGCCCTTTTCATCCGCTTCGTCCAGCAACCCTCTTGATGTCATCCGGACCCTTGTGTATGTACCACCCCTCAACTCTCTTGACCACTTCGGGTCAATGTTCTTTAAAATTTATCCAAATCGCCTATTTTTATAGCTCTTACAGAGTTACTTACAATAAATCACAACGGTTTATATATATTTGATAAACATTTTGCCAGTTGCTTTGAATAAAATTAGGTTTATAAAAAAAAAATATAAACCATTTATTTTTAATTAATGTGTTTCGCTCAGCTAGTGTACAATATTTAAAACAAGCTCAAAAATAGGCACAGGAACTCATTTGTTAGTGATATGAAACTAAATAATATGAGTCGCACGAAAATATCATATTACCGATAATGAGTCGAAATATCTCTAGATTAAATAATAAAATACAAGATAGTTGTAAACTTGATTATGTATTTAGCCGAGAATATTACGGACAACTTTCATAACACAATAGCGACAAAGAAAAACAAATAATTTCACTCCTAACTTTGCTCAAATACAAACAACAACAAAAATGCTAAAAAGTACAAATATTTGTCTTCTGATTACTCAACTAATTAGTTGAAGATGTTTTTGAATACTGTGCGTATTCGTTTTTTTATACTTTGCCGTAGAGGTGGACTTAAGCCGTGTTGGATTTAAAACGGTACCAAGAATACCCTATCCTCCATCAAAATAATGTTATAAAAATATCGTATTTTCAAAACACCTATTGTAGACTGACTGCATCAAACAAATCAAAAAATATGGACAATTAGAATCCGATATTTCAATATTTTCGAAACTTTAGTAGAGTCTGCAGAATTTTATTACAGTCGTAAAATATTTTGGTCACTTGAAAATAAATTAAAACTTGTTTTAAAAAATAAAACATTTTCAGTTAACAAATTGGCAAATTAAATAAACAAACTACATGCTGAACTCTTTTGCCAGACGATCGTTTATAATGGCAGATGTTTCTGAACATTTTTAACATCGAGAATGAAAAAATACTATTTACGCATAAAATTACATAAGTACCGCTGTAAAAATGTCTTGTGGCTTATTAGATTATTGTAATTTAAATGAAAAAAGTAATGTTGTATATTTAAAAGTATTTTTAAATCGTACTGTGAATACACGAATGCTTTCTTAAAGAAAAAAAACTACAAAGCACTGTTTATATCAATTAAGTATATTTACACTTTAATATTTTTTTACTTCACAAGTGGATGTGTGTTGTACGAAATTATTATTTTATTTATTGATTGTTCACAACACTAAAACTTGTAGTGGTTCGGATAAGGCTTTAGAGTTGTGTTTTGTATAATAGTTCCTGGAGGTATCAGATTCCTTTTGTCGGTATTGATTTCTCGAAAACTTGGATGAGTAAATACAATATATTATAACATTACTAGTTGAGTCAGAAACAAAAGGGCTATTGTTTATCTAAATAATCATTATCTAACGTAGTGATTCTGAAACCCGACTCGTATACTCAGAATATCAAATTGTAATTTTCATTGTTCACCTGAGTTAACCTATATTTATTTGGCAGATTATCGAGGTATATATTATTTTAAATATCTTTATTGTGAAATGTATAAGGTATTATTGTTTTGAAAATCATTATCAAAAAAGCATGTAAGTATTATTCAATATTCTAATATTCTTACATCAGTGGCCTAGCAAGAAGGGTGCGGCTGGGGCAGACCGTCCGGGCGGCACATTTTTGGGGGCGGCATTTTCAAAAATAAATACAATATTTTTCGAGAAATTATATAAAAACTCATAGTCATTCATAAAAAATAGTAGAAGTAATTTAAAAACAAAATTAGAAGAAATATTGGGGCGGCAAATTCAAGGATCACCCCGGGCGGCATGTTCCTTCTTACGCCACTGTCTTACATGGTTTTTTAAAAATAACCCTGTATCAATGTTTATTTCTATCAGTTAAAACGGACGAGAAAAACCGTTCCTAATCTCAATAAATAATTGTGAACTCAGTATAAAAGAGTGTTTTATTTTTAATAATATAACATAATCTTTAACTGTCCAACAAGTATTGTCAGTGAACACTTGAAATCATGTGAAAAAAATCATTAATCATACAAACCAAATAAACAGATTCTTGGAACTTTCATTGGAAACAAAGTTTACGTTCTTTAATATCTGTTAAATTTATTAATCGATATATTTTTCCAATTAGGACTTCAGTAAATATTTATTTCTATTCGTTATATATAATAATAAAGGTAACTTGTTTATCTGAGTAAATGGTTAATTAACTAGACACGATCTCCTATCAGAACCATGGCAAACGACTGGATGTTACATAACAATATTTAGTCTTAAATGAGGCGAAAAAAGAAACGAAGACAGCGATTATAATAACAATAAAACTTGACTGGAAACCCCAAATCCGCAGGGTTAAATTGATAAGATAAAAAGTAAACCCCCAAAAGAATAAAAGAGACTGATCATGAAATAAAAAAAAGCGTTTGGTAAAATTTGGTCAGGCACGTGACTTTTATGTAACGTTTTTACACTTCGTGGTAATATAATTTATTTTAAATGGCATTTACAATATTCTCTGCCAAATAAATACGTATTTGTGAAGTAATTATATACAAATAAGATATATTAGTAAATTTGAATGTTTCAATAAAGTCAACTCAGCTAAGCACTTGAAAAATGTAAGATATCGACACTTACTACGTAAAGTACTGTTACTTCAAAATTGGAACTTGACAGAAGAGTAGTTAACTGACAGAAACTTAGCGTAGGTCGAGTTTTTTTTTTTATCGTTTTACATTAAATTTGAGATGTTCGCTGTCAATTAATTCATAATTGAATTTCTTTCAAAACCATTAAAATATCAACTTACATCAAACTTTTATCACTCTCAAGTGCTGATTTTGAAGATACGATACGTAACGTAGGAATAATCGATATACTGTTTCAGCATGACAAAATTGACCCAACATATTTTAGTGCAACAAATGATATAATGGTTAGTTAGAAAATATAGTGTTCTCTCTAAGTAAGTAGTTGTAAGTTAATAAAACATCGTTTAACGCCACAGTTTGATGATGTGAGTTGTTGAAATAGCTTTCAACTTACTTTTGCAAGTTTACCTCATATTAGATTTTAACCAAGTAAATCTTTAAACTTATTTTAAAAAAAAAAATCTTTATACAAAACTTCAATTGGGGCATCCAGTCCCGGACTTTTTTTTGTTCCCGGGATTTCGGAATCTCGGTTTTTGAGATCCCGGGATTGATCACAGAAAAAGTAACAAATTGAAAGATTTCAAAATATCTTTCAACTCGGAAACCTTTATTTTGTTTAGCTCGATGACTTTGAAAAGTTGTTTGACTTTTGAGTTTTATTTAAAATCCTTTCTCAAAGAAAATGTTTCGAATTGAGAGATTGTACAATTATTCAGAAGCTTTTTTTTTAGCTCCATCATTTCAAAGAGTTACAACTGCCAGTCGCTCTAGCACATTTTTTAGCGGATTAAACAGATTTTCACGTGTTGTAGTGAATCCCAAAATCCTTGGATTAGTAGTACTGAGACAATTTTGGGATTACGGGATCCAGGAAGTCGGGATTGGAGGCCCTAATTTCAAAACAGACTTATTGCTTACCGTTTGAAAGCATAATACAAGGATTAAAGTTTATATTTGAAGTTCTGTGAATTGTTATTACTAAAAAAATATACTTTGTAGGTTCTCTAGTCATATAATTAACATTCAAAAAGTTTACTAGTCTTGTTATACATAATATTAAGATATTTAAATGTTTTTAATTAAATTTCTTAAGTAGTTTCTCAGGTTCCAGTTGTATTTTCTCTATTACTTAATCCAATTCAAGTATATATTTGAAATTTGAATAATAGATACGACCTTTATTACGTCCACAAGTAAAAAACTCTATTCAATACTAGTTCAAGCTTTCGAAATAAACTGAGCTTCATTTTAGAAATGTGGTGGTGTACAAAAAATAAACATTAAAAAAATAATATTGCAATTATGTCATTCATTTGTGGATCAATTTTAAATTATATAAAAACGACAGAGTAAATCATTTTTAAATAAAAACGATTGTATTCTATATATTTTTTTCCATGTCCGCTCCCAATGTGGAGCATGTGGACTCCTAATGGAGTTTATCTCAACAGAAGTGTTAGGATAGAAGGATAGGGCTAGGACAGGACTAGTGGTAAGCTAATCGCTCTCGATACGCCCGTTCATAGGATAGGATGGGTGGGAGGGGGGAATTCAAGACATCACATACATTCATGTCTTTGAACAGAAAATTCATAAAATCGATTGTAAAATCAATTTATAAAACTGCCCGAACTGGGACTCGTACCCGTGACCTACGTAGCGGTGGCCAACGACGTTGACCACTCGACCACACAGGCGGCAATTCTATAAATAATAGTCTGTAATTACACTTGTTATAGAAGTAAGTGTCACTAATACCTCGTTTACTTGAAAAGCATCTTCAGGCTCTTAACGTATATATAACGTGGATATTGATTCCATTAAGTTGAACTATTGAACCAAATAAGAACGGTAAATAGATGTTGGTCTTATCGTTGCCCGGGCGTCGAAAAAAGGAGTCTTGGAATTGAAATTAATTTTATCTGTGAGAGCGAGGAAATTGTAAAGAAACTTAATTTTAAAAGGTGAACTTGTCCTATTAAAAAAATATGGCGATGGAGTACTTCTAACAATCTGTAGAAAATGTTTTTTAATATCAACAGTAATAACTCTCGACCGTTTTACACAATATTTCTCAATGTTTTTGTCTTTCATACTATTGTATGTTTATTTCATCTGCATTTAATTTATTCACAATTATACATACAATCACTATTCTAATTATTTGTTTAAATAAATAACTCTTAACAAGAGCGCATTAACTAAAAAATAATAAAGTTATTTCAAGTTAAGTTAAGTTAATGTGAAGTTATTTCACAATGTGAATGTGAATGTACATAATTTGAACGTTTCAAATTTACAAATCTTTACTTGAAATAACTTTATTATTTTTTAGTTAATTGTTTCAAATTTAATATTGAAATTCCATCAAGCACCTTCAATCGAAATCTTAAATTAAAGATTTGTATTTCACAAAGGATAAGACACAAAACATAGAGCAAGTTTTACATACATTGTATATTTTAAATTTAAAAAATCAATTGCGAATATTTTTGTTTTTAACCTTTTAACTGCCGTAGATAATTAATTGTGATTACTTAGCACGCCGGCTATAATTTGCAACTATTAATTTAATTATTTATTGACGAGATAACTCGTCTCTGGCGTGTTGACCACGTAAATTTTTATGAGATTTCTCGTCTGTGGCATCCATCGAGTTAAAACCACTAATCGTATAAAATAAGTCAAAATTCGGGTGAGAAGAATATACTACTCAGCCTAGTTAAGGGTTATATCTATTTATAACGTCTAGATACTTAAATGTAGCTTTTTCGGAGTCGTTGTTGAGTTGTCAAATTCGTTGGCTTTGGTTGTGTAGCTTACAGGTTCGAAATCTGGTACGGGTAGTTTCTTAAACCTATTTTACGGCAATTTATGGATTCTTGTTCAAATAAATGGATGTATGTGATGGTTTAAACTTCCTCCCACCCATACGAATCTAATAATGTATTGTAGTCAGATCATTTAGCTAACCAGTAATCTTGCCCTAAAAGTATTATTCAATCGCTACTCTGTTCAAAGGAAAAGAAATGTTGAGCAAGTAACGAGCAGTTCTCGTAGAAATGAATATTAAATGAATGCTTGAATAAAAAAACGATACAAAGTGTGTTGATCATACAATTTTCTAAAAGTCTGCATAAGCATTATAATATTTGTTTCCACATGAATGTATGCTTCATACAATGACAAGTCTTGCTAGGAAATATTTTATTGGTTACTTTGTAATATGGAAAATATTTGTATGAAAACAAAAAGCTAATACTTTTAGAGAATAATATTTATTCTAGTAAAACGCCGCTAGTACGCGCGAATGGTGATATTATATTACTTTGTAGAATATTTTCTCATCTTGAGTGACAATTCTGATAATCTTTTCCAAAGCGACACTTGGTTTACGATGGATAGAAAAAAACTACCACATCTTTTTGCAGTTATCTGTAACTTCACTTAGAAAAGTTTTATTTTTGAATTGTAAATCAAACCGTGAATAATTCTTTTCTGAATAAGAGAAATATATGGAAAATTTACGTGATGCTTCAAAAGATTTATCAAATTTTCTTTTTATATTTTATTTGGCGAATATTTCGCGTCAGATTTTTTAGCATATTAAAGAAGTGTTCAGATAAATATCAGTTTAAAAATAATAAATTTTGACATTTTGATAAAGCGACATATTGAAATAATCTTTTAGTTGCAAATTTCATGATTTATAACAAAAAAACAACTTTATATTTTGAGAATTTATACTTTTGCAGAGCATATAATTAATAAATTATGGATTTTCTGATCAAAACATAAAATTGTGAAACTAATACTGTTCTATTTTGATAAATGAAATGTCTTTTTCTCTAGATTGAACAGTTAACACATTAAAAGTGAGATAGTTATGAGTTATTCTAAAAATTGTTTTTCATTTCTTAAAATAATATCATCAAATCAAATAGACAATGAATGATTAAATTTAATATTGGTTTAAGCACTTACGTGTTTGGCACATTCCTCATAGCACGATGTCTCAGAAACACTATAACCAAAGTCCCATTACCCAAGACTCCGACCACGAATATAATGGCGAAAACCACCGGAACAATGTACGTCTCTGGTCGCTCCGAGTAAGGAGTGTATCCCTCGTCATCTTCGAAGGCGGTCGGAGACGGGTATGGTGACGATGAGAGCATCGTGGGACTGCTCATCGTCATCGATGTTGTGACGTTTGTGGCAAAGTCTGTCATGTTCTCTAGCCACTGGTTTACGTAGTCTTCCTCCATGATGGAAATGTTTTCAAAGCCACTCTGTAAAAAAAAGAAAAATAAGTTCACACACAAATTTATACTTGGAATTTCTTTAAGCCATTCGATTGTTGAATCTATTTTATTAAGCGTATAATAAAAAAAAAGTAATAATGAAGACCCAATAATTAAATTACACAAAATATTATTCAAAAGACGCATTTTTATTAAGGAAAAAATAATACGGGGACTTTTACGAAGGACTGGACTTACATCACTTTGATCGATAGAAATGTCTGTCACGTGTAATGTGGATATTTTGTTTGTTAATACTGTCATATGTTGATTTTTTTGTTATTTCCTAGGATATCAGTTGTCCGATCCGGGTGTATTTTGTTTCTGAGGATCGTGTTAGAAGTGATAATTCGTGTAAAAATATAGTATTCGCTCTTTTAAGTGAACTATGTTATTTCAAAACATTGTTAAAACGAGTTGAGTGTACTCACTTTATTTATTTTGTTATTATTCATGATAATTTTTTATTGATATTTTCAAAAATAAGAATACGTCAGAACATAAGTCCAGATCAGTTAAGTAATGAAGTATATTACTCCATTTAGAATGCACTTGTAAAGACACGATATATATTTTTTTTCAAATGTTAAGTATAATTTTTCCTTTATCAGTTAGATCAAACTACTTTTAAAAATAATATTATATTCGTAAAGAGGTGTAATAGAGACTTTTGTTGTTAAATTTTAAAATTCACACAGTAAATTGAATCATCTTCAACGTTATATTATGAAAATAATTTTACAGATATATTTCTTACCATGGGGTGTGTTGATATAATATGGTATGAGAAATATCTGTACGGAAGCACGATTTATGAAATGGAATTCTTTGTGTACGTATGTATGTATTGTACAGCATAATAATTATTTTGTATGGAATCTCTTTAGAACTTCATTTGTATATTAAACTCATCACTCATCCCTTCATATTGCCATATAAATCATGCGAAACACAAAGCAATATCGCTAAACAATTGTCTGCAACGTAAATTACAAGATTTATCACCGAAATTGTATGCTGATAACATCTTAGCACGAAACAATATGATGGTGCTGTGCGTATGACACAATGAAATTTTATACAAGGACATGTTTCGAATAGCAAAAATTGGAATTGCGTTATACATTATACTACGTAAAATATTTTCAAACATACAACCTAGTACTAAAAATATTTTTGTAGTTTATCTTGATTTTAATTCAAGCAGTGAAAGCACTACATTTAAATTTTATGTTTATAAATGTTTAAAATATGTATATAATAAAATACCTGTTTTTGGTTTTTTGCTATAGTTTTGCTCAGGTAGAGTACATTTAACGCTGATAAAAAAAGTTAACAAAACACGATAGAGAGAATCTATAAAAAAACCGACTAATAAAGGTAAATAAAGGCAATACAATAATTAATCGTCCGCTTTAGTCTAGTTGATTAGAGCTTGCTCTATCGATCAGGCGGGTCTGGGTTCAATTCTAGGTAAGGTCGATGTCAAATTTAGATTGTATTCAATTCAAATTTAAGGCATTAGACGTGGGTGTTTGTGATGTCAATTCTCATATATATTTTAATCGTCCGAGCTTATTTCTTTTGTAAAATTTTAAATTCGTAATTATTTTTTAAATACACGCTAACAAAATAAATATTATCTGATGAAATAACTAATATACATAAATTATTTAACTTACTGATTTAAAATTATAAAGCGATCTGTACCAAACGTCTAAGAATTGCTATCATTTATTTTATTAAATATTGAGTCTTCATTCCTACACTATTGTTATTATTTATTCCAATAAAAAGTCCATTTACAAACGCAGACGGTGCCAATAAAACTTGAGCTTTTTTACACTTTTCAATGCGAAATGAAAATGCAAAAATAAGCTTCGTCTTACTATGAATTTTATATTCGATAACTCAATCTGGTAAGTGATTTTTTACTAGCTGCTAAAATCCGATTATAGTAAAAAAGATAATTCAAAAAGTGAGTTAAAGTCTTCAGAGACTTATTTCACAATTCAATCGATCGAAACTAAGTCTGCTTTTTAATTCGATTATTGGCATCCAATTTGTTCTTACGCATAATTACCTGAAACATAAGTTTAATCTTAATATTTTCTAATAACTTTTTTAATTCGCGGCACACTGGTGAATTGGATTTTTTCCGCGGCACACCAAATAAAAATGCAGTAAAAATGGAAATGTACTTTATTATTATGCATATATAAATTTTTGGTGTATATAACATTTTTAAAAATATTGTTTCAACATATGTATGTATATGTCCATAGGTGGTAATAATTTTACTAGTGAGAAGAATGGAATTGATTTAAGGAAGAATTTTGTCAAAATGCTGATCTAAATTAGGTAAACAAAAATTCCTCATCTACCATCTGTAAACGCTCTCGTTGTTCTTTAATGTTATTTTCACGTGTGCTGAAAAACCAAATTCGCAAAGATACGTCGATCCAAACGGCAACAGAGATGTAATTACTGTTGTAGCTATATTCAAAATGCTGACAACTCTACCTTAGAAAATGAGGCTTAGTATACTGAGCCGTTTTCTTAGATCTATGAAAATTTCCTCCTCTATTGGTGTCAGGTGTATACTGCCGAACCTTGCAAATGGTTGATGACCCATTGTTACATTTGATAATCAAGTGATGAAAAAGAAGACTATGGACGAACGTGACAAATATTTATTTGAATATTTAGGTGTTAAGTTTATTTAAAATTGAAGACAATTGAAATGAATAAGCATTACTTAAAATGATCAGTTTTGAGACTTCTTCCTTCGCGGCACACCTTAGACTTCTTTCGGCACACAGTTTGGCAGACACTGTTCTAGATTTTAGAGAGACTTTGATTCAACCATGCATTTTCTCGCAACCAGTGAGATTTCTTTATCCTGGACAACTATTGGGTATTATCTAATAATTCTAAAAAATACACGCTTCACAACTGAACTATGCTGAGATTTCATTGAAAGAAGTTATGCGAGTTACAGGTATCGAGGACTTTTATATCATCGTCCACGTGTTCTACATATGAAGCAAATAAGGTCAAAAAGGAAAGCAAAAGAAAAACAAATAATGTTATTCTTATCAAACGAAATACTATTTATATGTTTTCTCACAATTTAAACCCCTAGAGTGATACTTATAGTCTCCAAAAAGGACCACGATATATGTTGTTTTTCGAGAACTATTAAATAGCCAGTAACCCAACCTTTTGTTTCCAGAGATGTGTAATTTAATTAAGCTATGCATCGTTTTAAATTAAGCATGGTTTAAGGATAGAGAAAAAATTGCTGACATTCATGACACTGGAAATAAATCTATGAATCAAATGAATTGAAAAAGTGTTCATAAAGGGATTCGTAGAGGTGGAAATCACAGTTGAAGACAGCCTAAAATATAATTAGACCTGTTAGTTGTTGTAACATCAAATGATGCATTATTCTCAATAATATTTATAAATTATACGTGGTTACACAAAAATGTATACTTCTTACTTTCGTTACTGGCTTGGTTTTACGTTTTTACACTCAATTTTCTAACACAAGAAAATCATCTCCGTTTTACAATATCTTTGCTCGTGTATTACCGCTACTTTGTATATATTCTGTCCAATTTTTTAAATGTATTTCTCAAGCAGGGTTGTCAGGCGTCCCTATTTGAGCGGGACTGTCCCGAAAATCCCGACTTAACAAAAATTGTACTACTTTTTTACGAAACTTATGAAATTTGATTTACGGAAAAATGAATGTGTAAAGTTTATGAATACTAAACGTGTAGGTACCATGAGTCGCGTAGGGACAGTGAGTCACCAAAACCCACTGCATAGCAGGTATACACATATTCTCAATTCCACATTCCAATGCAATTTCCGAAAGAATATTTAGTATAATGAATGTAGCCTGGAGAAAGGAGAGAAACAGATCATTATTAAAAACCTTTTATTAAAAAAAAAATTGAAACAAGCTAAAAGTCAGGAAAAATATTTTCAATAAAATTGTTATGATTTTTGTTTTATCTTCTATACATATGTATATTTTGTATACATATGTATATATTGTATTAACATACGTATGTATATATAATATAATTTAAATAAATACCCGTTTTTTTCTTAAGTTCTTTTTTTTTTTTTGATCGTTCGAAATAATGAATGTCCCGATCTGTCATTTTGGACACTTGGCAACCCTGTTCTCAAGCCATGAAAAGTATACAGTCAATTTCATTTTTTGAGATACTTCGTATTCATATGCCTAAACTTTTTTATTAAACTTTTTTTCCGCGTAGGTCATATGAAACATATTCAGCTTTAGGCTTTGTTCATTGTTTTTTTCTCATATGAAATTATGTTATGTTTCTGTATCATATCTTTCAATTTCTGTTAAGTTTTATTTGATTGAAATGTGTACATGCTTTATATAGTCACACAATCAGTGGTATAGTGGTAAATAAATAGGTACCAGGTCGGTCATTGATTTCTTCACTATTATTTTTTTGTTTTTTTATATCCGTCCGAAGTTAAACAAACAAGTTTTTACAATTAAATCAATAAAAAACGATTTTGAATATATGTATATAATTGAAAATTAAATTACAAGTCAAAAGGGTGACAGGGTGACGCCCTGGCTCATTTTCAAGTGCCAAGTTTCCGACCTGGCCCCACCTGGCCCTACTACACCACTGCACACAATCTAATATATAAAAATGAATGTTTGTTTGTTCGTACTCTATGGGCTGCCAAACCACTGATCCGATTGCAATTAAACTGTGACAAACTTTTTGCTTGCACTTCCGGGGAGGTTATAGGCATAGTAAAATTAACTTACAGCAGGTCTTATATATAAAAATCAATGTTTGTACGTGTGCCACACAGTTCATTTTGACAACGTATACTTACACTTGATCGAAGGTTTTATAGTACAATTAACTTACAGTAGGTCGCGCGTGTGTCGTACCATATACAATCGGCAACAAACGTTAAACAGACAGAAAAATAAAACATGCTCTTCAATTAGCACAAGTAAAATAGAAACACTCTTTTATTGAGTGGCATTGCAACGCTTGCCCGGTACCGGCTAGTATTATATATGTATTTTCAATTGTATAATATTACATAACAATATTTACACACTTCGATACGAAAAAAGTACTTGTGCAATAATTTAAAAAGCGTTGGTTGTTATTACATACATTATTCACGAATATGTACAAAAACTTTACGAGCTTAATGTTTTGAAAATAATTGAAAATTAGTTAAACCATTATAATAAACTGTAGATGTGTTTTTTAAACATGAAACAATATGAAAACAAAACAGTATCTGGTTTCTCTTTAGAATGTCGTGACGTGTATTGTCGATAAGATCAATATTCAATACTAAACGAAAACGTATGCCGTATATTGAATTAGCTAAATCAGGCTTGATTAGTTGGGTAACTTTATCACACGATTAAAACGTACTGAGATCCTATTTGATTTGATGTGTTAAAGATATTTATCATAAAACTTTTTCGTTATCTTTGTTTTTATCACTATAATTGATAACACCTTAATATACATCATTTATCATTGAAAGTATTTCTTTCATTAAAATATATTTGAGGGTATTATTTGCAAACCCGGCTCATTCCAAAATTGATGAAACGTGAACCATGAATGTAATTTAGTAAATACAAATACATTTTTTTTTAAGTATTTTTAGAAGGTAATATCAAAAATGGTTTGATAACATACAAAATATCATTCCAAAGTAATTTAAAACTAAAAATACTTTTAAAATGTATATTATTTCACAAAACGAAATTCAAGTTTTATTTTTCAACCATTTTGGAATGAGCTGTGTTTGCAAGTAATAGCGTCATTTATACCTTTACATTACGGTAGTAAGTGATGATTTAGCTGCCTGTGTGGACGAGTGGTCATCGTCTTTGGCTTCGGTTACGGAGGTCACAGGTTTGAATCCCAGTACGGACAGTTTTATAAATTGATTTTTCAATCGATTTATGAATTTCTGTTCGAAGGCATGGATGTATGTGATGTCATGAATTCCCCCGTCCCACTCATCCTATCCTATGAACGGGACGTATCGTGAGCGATTAGTTAACCACTTTTTCTGCCCTAGTCCTATTATTATATTCCTACTCTCTTTGGGAAAAGAGAGGTTGAGTAACAAGCAGTTCTCGTCGAAACACTTCTGTCGAGATAAACTGCATTATGATTCCATGGTAAAAAAAAAGGAAGTGATGATACGTCGTTTTGCGTTGAGATTTTCAATTTGACGTGATTTACAAACCACAATATCGTCACAGCCGCTGAAAACGATACGAAATAATTATTGACTCTATTTAGACATTTGCGTTAAATTAACATTAACACAGCCATCTCGCGTCTTCAAATCAACATTTCAACACGTTTCTTCGAGTGTCTATAGACTGAGTGTTGTATAATGAGCTTTTATTAAAGCTCCGACACACGAAACTCAGTTGTGTAAATACTGTAAAAGCTTAGCTGAAAATACCGACGCCACAGTCGCAACGTATGCATTCGTCGTTTTGTTTCGACGTCGATTGAAAATGTATGTAAATTTATTTGTTAACCTGACAGCTGACCATTAATTTATAGCTTATGTTCAAAGTACGTTAAATACTTACAGTATTTGCATTCAGCTAAACCATTGTTATACGGTAAAAGAAACTATTTCATAAATCATTCTTTTGTTCTATCATCTAATTTCTTTGAATACACATCGGTAATTTAATTAGTAATTTTTAAATGAAGTTAATTCTGTAATTGAGATTGCTTTATAACTTCTACTAAAAGTTCAGTGTCAGTAAATAGCAAGGCTTCGAACCGCTATTTTTTTCATTCCGGTTTTCGTTCCGGCAAAAATAACGGTTTTAACGGTTTTCGGTTCCGCTCGAATCCAAAAGACCATGAATTTACCGATTTGCTCAAAACGTCTCCGTAACTCGTTTTTTTTTTAGCTCACCGAGAAATTTGAAAATCTCAAAACCTTATGATAATTTATCGATTTGCCCAAAATACTAGCGTGAACCGAAAAAAAGCCAATATTTTTTTTCGGTTCGGTTCCAGTTTTCGTTTAATAACGGTTTTAACGGTTTTCGGCTTTCATTTCCGTTCCGGTTCGAAGCCCTGGTAAATATAATAGTATCGTTAGCATCAAATTTCTTCGAGCCTTCCTTCATCGCTGATGTTATTGGTAGTTTTTCATTCCTTTCCCACCATTGCCAAAATATGATTACATTATATAAACATTATTTAAAAAGTATTATTACATTTTTACAAACAAGACTTAAGATTTTCGATGGACTCGGCGGTAATTTTGTGGAAGTTCGCCTCTGAAAGAGGCGAAACACGTGTCACATTTTGTAATACAATACGTGGAATAATCTAAGTTATTTTTATTTTATATTAAGACTTAAGATACTATACATAGATACATTTTACATGAACGACATGATGTACCAATTACTAAGCTTTTCCTTATATAATACAAATTTTGAATAATTTAATTAATGAAAGTACAGCCATATAATAGGATTGACTTATATTTGACATTAAAATGGTTTTAATTTGACAAGTTTCCATAAGTTTTGAATTTCTCAACACAGTTTTCAGATTAAATGAATGCTTATATTTGAGTACCTTAACATGATGGAAGACAAAACACAATACACACAAACACAAAATCAATTAAAATTATTTATTATTTAAATTTATGCTTTATTTGTAGGTACTTATCAAATTTAATTGCCATCAGATAAATACATGATTAGCAATAATATTTCATAGTAAAAATGAATTCTATGAAATAACAAAATCGATTCTAATAAGAACTTTTGAGTGGAATTAGTGATTTTACTGCCTGTATTTTTAAATCAAATTAATCAATTTATTATTAAAATAGAAAACAAATTATCAAATTCCATTGAGTGATAGCTTGTTTAGGTAAACTATATAATTGACTAAAAATTTCTTCAAAATAGCACAAATCATATATTTAGATATATGTATATTAGAATTAAATCAATATATAATATAATATATGTTAGGTTCATGCGATCGTATAAATTTTAATCGGGCATGAACAACCTTTTCTTATAATGAAGCCAAATTATCAGTCTGTTTCCGAGTCAACTTGCTACTACTTATTTCATTTATGTATATAATATTATGTATCGCATAACATTAATATTACAACAGTTAGTGTGAAGATTTTACTTTAAAAAGAATTTGATGCGGGTGTTGGTATTGCTTAGAGGCAAACACGTATAATGATCAAAGTGTCCGTTATCCATATTCGAATTTTAAATTTATTTATTTTTTTATTTTTAAAAATATGCACTCACAGACATGCAGCCACCGAACAAAGTGCAAAGATTATTAAGGAATAGTTTATTCAGTGACGTTTTTAAGCAAGTGCCGCCCCTAGGCAAAGTTTAAAATAGCGCCCTTACAATGTTTCAAAATATTTTTTTTTGAAATTACATAACATGAAGTTCTTTAAGCCCTAAAAGTATTAATGATATTTTTTCATTATTTTTGATTATTCTAAGAATAAATATAAAATTACAGAAATTCAAATCATCCACTCATCTACACACTCTCTTAAGCGCTTTTATGACCCAGGTCATTTCCTCTCGGCTTCGTCAATTTATTGCAAAACTGCCGCCATCGGTAAATTTCAAATTAAAAGATGATGTTTGCTATAAAGTTAAGTAATGTATACCAATCGGTCATAATATTATTACCATTGAAAATATATAATATATGTAGGATTTTTATCATCAAAGACATTTTTTTTTTTGGATATCAAATTTATGGAGCTTCAAGTACCAGGACGCGCCAGCGTCAAGGTTCTTCCAGTCTCCTTCATCGATAAAGATTTTGAAAAATTGTAAATTGCATCCCCTTACCGTCGTTCGCAGACGGAAGGGCGCGATCACTACAGAGATAAGAAGTTCACGGGAACTCCATATGCATTATTTTGCAAATCACATTCCATATGCTTCCTCCATACTATATCCGTACATGTACTCGACAAACCACCAACTCCTCCGAGTAACGGAGTTTATCACAAGTGGATTCATTCTTAAAGAAGTCACGGCTGGCCTCTTTTTAGATATCGCAAAAGCCTTCGACAGAGTATGGACCGAAGGGCTTGTATTCAAAATGTCGAAGGCTGGTATAGGGTCACCGCTGGTAAAAATTCTCAACTCATTCATGACAGGCAGATGTTTCAACGTTAAAATGGATGGAATTCGATCCTCATCAAGGTCAACTCGGGCGGGAGTTCCGCAAGGCTCTGTTTTGGGACCCATACTATACAATATCAAAGACATGGAGACATGATATTTACTCTGAACCAAATTCGTTAAATTATGTGATCATATTTTGCCGCTCCCTAAGACTTGCCGCCCCTAAGCAACTGCCTGCTCGCCTATGCCAACGGGACGTCCCTGAGTTTATGACCTGACTAAAAGTAGTAAAAGGCTAGATCCTATCCACGATCCGTGGGTAACCCTTATACAGTAAAACCCCCATTTACACTGTAATCTGGACCGTGTAATTGGGGGTGTGAATCTCATACAAAATTATGAATTTGTTTTTTTTCCGCGGAAAATGCAAAACTAATATTTCCCTTAGTTTTGCAAAAAAAATATCGACGAAATATTTAGTTTTTGTAGTATTAAATTTTCCGCACACAGACGTGCCCAGCTATGCGTGTATAGCCTGGCACGTGTTGAATACACAAACGCTAGCCAACATTTGACTGTGTGCGTGGCACAGACCACCGTCTCGTAGTAACGACAATGGAATGCAACCGTGCTATTGGGGGATTTGCGGCGAATATTTCAAGGCAGCGCGTAACTCGGGGTAGTGTAATTGGGGGTTTAACTGTACGCTTCAAATGCATAAATTATATTTTAATTAAATCAACTTATTTATGTAAACTTAAGCAATTTATTTCGCAATAAAACTTTATACCCGTTCCATTTATCTGTCGGAAAGACAACTAGGTACTAAATCATACAACAATTTCACGGATGAGTGCTTCCGGTGATTAAACTCGATAAAAGTATTTTCGAATCAACGTGTATATTTTGCAGCACAAAATTAAATTTATTTTCGTTTCAAACATGCCCGGCTAGCTCAGTCGGTAGAGCATGAGACTCTTAATCTCAGGGTCGTGGGTTCGAGCCCCACGTTGGGCGAATCTTTTTGCTTTAACCAATACAATAACATATCGAAAGAAATGTATTTATTCTTTTCCCGCTAAACCAATTCTCAAATAATACAAACATTCACATAATTAAAAATAAGGAATTAACAAATTCAAAACCATTATTAATTGAAAGACTTTAGTTTTGATTAATATAAAAAAAAACTCCTCAAAACTTAAATTATACTCATGGTAAAAGATAACCAACTTTTTTATTTTGATCATGATTCATAACGTATAGAGATTTAAGTTATAAAACGAAGAGCTTCCCTACATCTTTTTAAATGATCATCACCGGTTTCATTCATCACGAGCATTATTAACTGATCAAAGTTTAAATCGATTCATGGCTATTTACTTATAGACAAAGCTAAGTAAAAATTAGTACCAAAACTAACAATTATAAATATCAATTTATGATGGAAAAGTATTACATTTAATTATCAAAAATAAATACCAGTTTTGGCTATCACGAACAGTATTAATGAGTATTTATGATATTTGATTATCTACAATTAAATTGAAAATGACACCACACAAATAAAGCTACTAATTTTTAAGTTAAAAATAAATTATATAAGAAATTTATAATGTGTTAAAAAGTAGTTCTTATGGAAATTTCCTTTTGCAAAACAATTGAGGGTTGGTTAAATAATATCAATAACATGAGTGAATATTGCACATTTGATATTCAAATGAATTATTCTTAGAAACACTCAGGTTAAGTGGGAAAAGAATTTTCCGAGAATAGGATTTATGATTTTTTTCGTTTAAAATAATAAGTGTTTTACTATTTTAAATAAGGCATTTTTATCAAGAATTACCACTGAACAAAGTATTTTATAAGAGAGATTAAGTTCTTAAGCAGATATATATAAAACAAATTTATTATATTAAGGATTAATACTAAACATTTTTTGTTGCTATATAACACAATAATTTAACTTATCACCTGGTTTTAATCAAACTATTCTATAAGTATTTTATTTTATCGAACTTATTTTTTTTAAATTATTTTTAAGCCTAAGATGAAATAGCATTAACACAGTTAATGCAGTATAATGTTAACTGAGGTGGTTATTATTATGCGACATGTAATTTGATGGGCTTTAAAAAGTTTTTGAGATACATGTATTTTTATAATATATTTTGTATTAATTACATTATTTTATTCTTACTCGGTGGGCAAGTATTTATTATAACCAGGTGTGTAGTGTTTTCTTAAGTTCGTATTTTTTTGTCTTCTTCTTTCACCACATTCACTCTATATGTGGAGAATGTGGCCACTTCCATATTTCTCTATAAAAAGATAAACATAGCTCAAGCTTAAATTAATGAAAATTTTCTAAAAAAATCACACTCAACGAATTCTTACACAATCTGTGGAATAACTGAGAATTAATAAAAAAAGTTGTCGCCGAATATTATCAAATTTCAGTTATGACTACTTTAAATCTAACAGCTCGATATATTTACTGTAAGAGTCTGTCGTACAGATTCGTACAACTATATATAATAAATAATGTTCCACCATTATGATAATAATACTGAAATACGTAAAAAAGATAGTTAGTTAGCAAATAAACCATTTTAATGTTTTATTTTGAAACTAGCAACGCCGAAGGAAATGAAAACGCGTAATTGAATTTCTTCTTAAAATTAAAAATATAGGATAGAATTCGATAGTTTTTTTTATTTTTTAAATCCTATACCATGCATTCAATTGATCACCTTACTTAGATTCTTATCACTAGGCCACAGATTTGGGTGAATCATTAGTTGAGTAGTCTTATTATTATTATAAGGTCCATTGCATTAAAAAAAACATTACTAAAGGTTAACGAATCATTTGATTATCGTATTAAATCGGCGTAAAAAATATATTTACTAACGGCGTTACGCATAGACGCTAAAAACATCCGTTTCTTGCGGCTTATGTTAACAACACACGCGATTTTAACGCGGAGACAAACTAAATATATACAAAAAATCAAAATAGTAAATCGGTGTAAAAATAAAAAGTGCTTGGCACCGGGCCAGAGAATATATAGTGTACTATTTTGTTGTGTTGTCTTAAAATACTTGACACTAACTACTTTACAAATATTTTAATTTTTTTCTAGTTCAAGAAAATCGTTTTACTGCCATTTTAAGCCGCCCTGACCACATTTTACATTTTGAAAGGTTTGCATATTTTTCAATACAAAATCTATTTCTGCTTCGTTTTGAATGGGTCATGTCATATTTCACACAAACATAAACTAGGTTAGTATGTTAAAAACACATTTTCAAAATCCGTATTTTTAACACGTAAATCTTCCCACAAAAAAAACGTTTTCCCTACGAAAAATATTTTGTTTACATGGCTGCACAAAAATACTTTTTTTATTATTTGGGTACTCGAGTAATTAAAATCAAATATAACGCATTTTGCTACTTTGTTAAAAGAATGTTCTAATTACTTTTATATTGACAAAAGTAAGTATATTTTCATTAATTGAAAATTCAATGTTTTGAAATGAAACGAAGTGTAATATAAATTCTTTAAATATAAAGCAAAATGCTTCACTGGCAAAATTTCAACTGAAATTCCTCAGAAAATCGTTGATTTAATTTTAAAATCGACGGAATTTTAATTGGATATTTAATCTCGTAGAGGTTTCCTTGTGACAAAGACAAAAGTTTAAAAAATATCGTTTTCAGGAAGTTGTTTGATTGAGCGCTGAATCAAACCTGAGAATGTTCAAGCGTACTGCGAAACACTTTGACTCTTGTAATCAATTCAACTTGTTCAGGTTTCCCTCGGTGTTAATGGACTTTTTATTAAAGTCGTGACTTAATCATTCAACGCGCAAACAATGTAATAAATCAAAAAACTTTCTTGAAAGGCAATATTTCGGACTTTGACGTAACTGTGAATGTACTTAAAACTCTACAAATAATCACTGAGATGTAAAAACGTACATATACAACATATTTTCACTTAAACGTAAAAATATATATGAGTTTTTATTCCAAACCATTAGGGTAATACTATCATAGTTTTTTGAAAGGTTGACGAAAATCATTAATAAAATTATTCTTTCGTTGTTCTAAGTCAGTGTCTACCAAACTGTGTGCCGCGGAGGAAGACGCCTCAAAAATTTTCATTTTAAATAATGCGTACTCATTTAAATTGTCTTCAAATTTAAATTTATTCAACATATACGTATTTCAATAAATATTTGTCACGTTCGCATATAAATACATATGTAGTGGTCGACTCGACACATTTTCCACATTTCCGTTTTTTAAAGCATTTATATTTGGTGTGCCGCGGAACAAGTCCCGTTCACCAGTGTGCCGCGAAGTAAAAAAGTTTGGCAGAGTGTACAAATGAGTAGTCAAGAAACAAAACTCACATTCTCTAAATATTGAGTTGTGATAAAATTGCAAAAAAACACAGCAACATAACTTTTTGTAATAACATACAAATAAAATAACATGAAAAGTATTTTTTTCAACTATTTGATGAGTATCGCCGCGTTTGGGAGTCCAAATGTTGCGCAATCTAATATTAATTGCCATTTTCATCTTTTTAATCGAATTGCCATTATTTCTTCCCATGTGGATAAAAACTAGATATATATATTTCAGTGTGTATTATGTCATATGATAATATATTTAAGACAAGGTGATTTTTCACAAATTTAAAAACAATAATAAAACATTCAGCTGTTAATATTTGAACATAAATACATTAAACTACATATGTATTTACATATTTTTCCTTGATAATTACTTCGTAGCATATATTTTTCTCTTTTCATATTCGTATTTTCCTTGACATAATTGCCAATTTAAGTTAGATTGGAAAAATCCAATAGTGCACATTTATTGCGAAAAAAAGATACTTGAAAAGCCGTTGGAAATTTTCTTTTAGCGTTTTATGCATTTTCCGGAAATAAGTTTTACTCGTCTTCGAATCAAAAAAGTGCTTTCCATCATTTTTGTTTGCGGATTTTGCAAGTAAAAAACTGAGTATTTATTTTAAGTTAGTAGAGACATGTTAAAATAAAAGATACAATGATTATGGCATAAGTAAGAATTTAGAAGTAAAATGTCCAAAATTAAGCACGATTAAAAAATTCAATACAATCTTCATAAAAAAACTTTAAATTAAACAATGATTGAGCAAGATATCATAAATATAAAGATAAAATCTTGCGTCTAATATCAACAGTATATAGGAACTTTTTTAACCACTACCCAAAAATATTTTTGCGTAAGTCGATATTACCCCCTCATAATAGACCAACAAAATAAAATTCTCATAATGAAACAAATAAAATTTTATTGAAAACTTTCCCCTTTCAGGTTTTTTTTAAATTTCTTATTACCCCCAAAACTGTCATTTTTACCTCATTTGGGGTAATTTACCCCGGTTCCCCAACCGCTGGTATATAGTTTTGTGTTGGCGTCAAAAAATTTTGAGTCTCTTATATTTGCACTTCTTTCCATCATGCCAACAGATTTCACGAATGAACTTTCGAATAGAAGGTAATTTTATGTCTCCGTCAGTTGCGTACGTACCACGTGGTTATATATTATATCTGTCGATGTTACTTATTTTGTACAATCTTGAAATAAGACTTAATATTATACCGTAGTAGCGTACACCACGGTTTAGAAAGTTATTGCTCCAAAGAGAACCAGCTTGCTTTTGAGAGTAAGTTTGCTTCTTGCATTAAACATTTGGCTTGGCGTTTTTTAATCGTGGCGTCTTCGTTGAATTAAATTATAAATCATTATTAATTCTAGGATATGCTTTATAATAAATCAAGACACTCGTTATCCGCTGTAATCAAAAAATACACACATACTTACGTCTGAGCATTCATATCTAATGACTTAATTAATTAGCAATCACTCTTGTGTGTACCATAAACCTAAGATTCAAAGAAATATGACATTAAAAAAACTCTTCTACAATATACTTTTCGTTTAAACTTGAGCAGTCTGTACTGTTCTTAAAAAATCCCAGATAGACATAAGTTGTGGTTTGAATAATGTTATATTTTCGATCAAATAATATTCAATGTGCTTTCATATATTTATTTTAAATGTTCTGTTATTTTTTTTCGCGGAAAACTCAGTTGATTGTTGTTTAAAAAAAACAGTAAATGAAATTTTGTTAGATCAAATTAAGTTGAAATATCAACGTTTAATGTTTCACACAAGATTAAAATAAAATGCTGTGTATAAAACACAAAGTGTTTTTTTACCCGCAGCTTACGGTAGATTAACAAAGTGTTTTAAATACTTTTATTATGTTTTTCATACGCTTGAGATAAAAGTATATATTGAATAGTTTTTATCAGGGCTTCAAACCGCCATTTTTTTCGTTCCGGTTTTCGTTCAGGTTCAAGTAAAAAAATATATATCGGTTCGATTCCGGGTTTTGTTCCGGCAAAAATAACGGTTTTCGGTTTTCGGTTCAACCCGATTTGCCCAAAATATCTCCGTGACTCGTTTTTTTTTTTAGCTCACCGAGGAATTTAAAAATCTCCAAACCCTATAACTAAATATCGGTTTTTTTTTCGGTTCGGTTCCGGTTTTCGTTTCGGCAAAAATGATGGTTTAACGGTTTTTGGTTCCGTTCCGGTTCGAAGCCCTGGTTTTTATCAGTAAAAAATATAAATTTACTATATTTTTTATGGATTTGGCGGTAACTTTTAGAAAGTTCATTTTCCATACAGTATTAAATTTCGCAACTTTATTGGTCAACAAGAAGTTTAACAAATTATGAGACGTGTTTCACCACTTTAAGAAGTATCTTCGGTCAAAATATCATATCATATCATCATTAACGAATAAACTAAAAATTCTAATTCACAAATTGTTTATTACAAAATGTAAATTTACCTTTGTGATTTACCCTTGCATGTAGAAGTTATTAATTATAAATATCTGCTATCATTGTGTGTATTAAACCCTTTTACTGCACCCAGTAAAAATAAGTAATCCTCTACCTCCATTTTGTACCTAACATTCCCAATCAAAAAGATATTTTTGCTACATTGAAAATTTATCATACATTCAAAAATCATTTTTTGAATACCTATTATTCTGTCAGTTAATATTCCTATATCTTTTCAATATAACATATATACAGAAGAAACAAATTTTCTTGTAAAATAATATTCTCAACTTTGTCTTTTACCTTTTCGCGTAATTAAATTTTTCTTTTTTTAATTAAGGTAAGTTTTTTCCTCAGAAGATTTTTTTTCATTATTTACTTGAAAAAACATCATTAACAGGACCTTTTTGCCAAAAGACTAAGTAGCGTTGAAAATTTTCTTTGATAAGGGTGCAAGGTGAACACGACCCTAAATGAGATCGAGGACCAACTTAATTATTATTTTATAGACTACTGTTAAATAGTTAATTGAATCTGGTTGCCATGGCAATACCACGATTTTATTTTTTGCTGTTGGCTTTCATCGATGTTGGCATACATACAATGTTTTAAAAAAAAAATACTTTGAGAATTTCATTTGTAATATGAATTTGAAATTTATGAACTTGTAATAATTTAAGTTAATCGTTTGTGTTACTATGTGTGAGATGTATTTTTTAATAGTGATAAAATCATTGAAATAACGTGTAAGAAATAAATTAATTTATTAGTTTTTCTGTTCGAGCGAATGAATATATGTGATTTTTCGAATTCCCTCCCACTCATTATATCCTTTAAAACGGGCGTAGAAAGAGCGATTAGTTAATCACTAGTGTTGTAAAAGTCCTATTCTTCTATCCATACTCTCTTTGAAAAAATATGTTGAGATACCTCCATTAGGGAGCTGTAGGCTGCACTTTGGGAGAAGACATGGATGCCAAATACATATTACATATATACTCATAATGTATGGACTAAAGAATGAAGCTGGGAAACTACTTTTAGTTAGCTAATCCTTCTTCATAACTCCTTATTTTTATTATTTTTCTGGTATTAAAATAAATAACAGATATGCATGCACTTAAACAAAAAACAATGAAATTGTTTGTTCAGGGATGCGATGATGTAGACTGGGTAGCCTACCCACGTTGACAGCTTGTCTTCAGACCTGGATAACGAATAATTCTGTATATCTGTTTTCCGCACGAAGTCAATTTTAATACAGTCATGCTTAAAGATTATGTCAGCTAACGACTTTGTGTGAAGAAAACACTTAACAAGAAGTTTGTTTTCTCTTGAGACGGTGTTTAATCTGACTATGCTCTTTATTGAAATTAAAATCACTTCATGAAAAAAACTTGATATAAATGATACGTTTAGCATTATATATTATAGAACTACTTCCAATCCTACCGTTTATTAATTCAACTAGCATGCTTTTACGTAATTTAATATTAAAGTAACACGAATTGTAGTTAATCTTTCAACTGAATAAAATAACGATGTTTCCTTCTCAAAACAAATTTATATAACGCCATTTAAAATCGTACAAATAACTTGGGTTGCCAAACCTCCGTCAAATAATCGGTAAACCCGAAAGTCGAAACCAAAATTATTTCCCGTACATAGTTGCTTGAATTTCTGATTCGCTTGGTAATGGTACGGAATAGAATTGATGCTTTGCCAGAAATTTTTACCATACATTAATAATTGTGTTTATATCATAAAAAAATCACAAGATTGAAACGACCTTTACTGTTTATTGAATTCGATAATTTTGTTACTCCACCTGTTTTTGGAGCAATTGGAACAAATGGAATCACAAATCGAATCAATCGGTAAACTATACTGTTATTTATGTCATCTGATTTTCTAACCTTCAAAATATTTGACGCATTGACATGGCTGTAAAGTTAAATATTTTAAAATATTAGAATTATGATTTTTACGCGCTTCTTTAGTGCTTATTCTCACTTTAAGTAAGTGATGCATATCCTGTTTTATATGGTATTTTTTTTATCTTGAACCTATCGGTTGTCACATGGTTTTGTATAAGCTTCACTTATTTTAACCCCCAATTTAATTCATACGTTTTGTAGTGGAGAGTATAAATTACGTTAATCAAATGATAAGAGAAAAATAAATAAAACATATCATTCTATCTAATGATCGATTCTATTCCAGGATTGAAGAAACGACAATTCGGGAATCTCTAGATCAGAAAAAAGATCAGGAATTTGATAACCTAGTTTTAAGAATGTGAAGAATAGCAGAATATTGTTATTTACACAATACCAGTCATTTGTATCACATGACGTTTTTTTGTATTGGAGTTAACATTTAAAATAATAAAATCTGATTTTGCTTCTGAAGTTGATATTCAAACAACGGCTTTATATAAATTAAAAACAAGTTTGGCTTCGGGAACTTGTATCGATAAACAACATCGTTTGACAAGTTAGAGTCAAAAAAAAATTGTGATGAATAAAAAGTTTTATAGGTTGTACGAGATTTTATCAACCTAAGCCCCTAAAAATAGTATCAATGGTTAGAACTTCTCTGTTTATTGACAGTAATTAACTAAAATCTTGATTGCTCTTGATTTCTGGCATGTTTTGAATAAAAATAGACAAAAATATTTATTCCGTAAAAACAACCATTTTTATATTGGAGTTTTTATTTCTTTTGAAGGTTATTTTCTCTTCAAAGTGACAGTTTTTTTTAAAAAAATACGAGATTGTGGTCTCAGTGCTTTTCTTGCCAGGATGTATTTTTACGGTATGAGAATAAATACTAGAAGTTTCATTAGTTATGTTCCTTCACCTCTCGCATAATCAATTGATGTATAGAAAACCAGGCAGTTACATTAATCGAGCAAACAAAGCCTTGAAAATAAATAGAATTCGAGCAGTCACTTTCTTTAGAAGTTTTGGCAACAGAACTCTTGTGATTGATCAGGCCAATTTAAGTTTTATGGCATGCTTTCAGCCCGTTTATTCATCCATCTTTCGACCCTGGAAAACTCTAAGGCATTTTCCACCGCATTCATTCATATGATACTTTTGCATGGAAAAGGAATTTCTTTTTTGCGATTTTTTTCATATCATGGAAGCTTTCTTTTTCTTATCGATATCTTGTCGATGTATTTTACGCTACAGTTACCTAAAAGGTTTTATTTCGAATCATGTACAAATACGAGTGATATATTTTAGGTATTTTAAAATGACAATAAAAATATTTGTTTTCAATTATACATGGCACATATAATAAATATTATAAACGGGCAATTTTATTCTTGTCTGAAAGTTTATTATATTTATAAAACTAAAAGATTCTTTTATTTTTGAGACACGTAAATTATAATTTGAGGGCAGTAATTTCGGAGTCAGACAATTTTTTACATCCCAGGCTATTCATTTTATTATAAAATTAATATATTATTTAGTACATCGAAAGGTATGTAGTGACAGCAGAATTTTCTAGAAACAAACACTTTTTAATTGTTCTGGTTGGCTAAATTCTAAATTCACCTAAAGTAATAAGATAATAAAACAGTTAAACTATTATTTAACATTTTTCAATCGAGTACACTACTACAACACGGTTTGTCGCTTTCCATCTGGCTTTTGCCTTTCGGCATCTTCAGTCATTCAAATGCATGAATGCACTCAAATTGACAAATGCTATGTCGTTTTTAATAACATATAATAATTTGCTATAATGTAATTCTCTGTAAACTTATTTCATGTTGATGTCAATTTATTTTTTAATTGATTCGACATTAACCAAAACCTTTATTGAAAATATAAATAAAGCATACAAAAATACAGTATGCAGCAACTTACTGATTCTTATTAAGTTATTTATTTTATACCAATTTAGTTGAATAAACTTTTATATTTTAAAATAAATAGTTAATCATTATTTCCTTAATTAACAATCGTACTGCTGCGGTTTTTTTATAGAAATAACTGTCAAAGATTCTTAATGCACTGTATAAAATTGAAAATAAAATATAACTAAACGAATAAAATGACTGGTTGGCATTTGAGCTTATATCTTCTTCTTAAAATGTTGAGCTAGTGTGCTGCCACATCAATCTGCTAAATTGATTGATGAGATTTTACACTTTTGACGAAATATGGTACATGACACAGCAGAAGTATATAAAGCCTTAATTTTAACGAGTCTTGTATCGTCAATGTCCTACTCCTCTTTTTCTCTAGTGATTTTTATGTCGGGACTATTTGTATGAAAAAAGTTCTAAAACATCTAAAATTCTACGAACTAAGCACCCATAAAAAATGTGAAATAACCCCGCATCCACGCTTCTTCTATCGATAGTTTTTCTTGACATATCGTGCCTGCAACATTTTTTGTTCCATTATTGCTTTGGTCAATCATTTGCTATCATACTTATAAGCATGTTGGAGCCCAATTAGTCTTTCTAGCTACCTAGCTAGCAAAACCACAGAATCTTCAAGTACATATATAATAACTGCAATGTTCTTATGAAGCCTGCATGTTTCCACTGCTTGGTCACTAACTGAGCACAATACAAAGATTGGTCACAACACTGCTATCGTAAGTTTAAGTATAAGTGACTTTTAAAAAGAAAGTTAGGAATCTCACATGAGAGTGTAATAATAATTAACAAAGCAATTTGACATTCCAAAATGTCTAGAAATATCACCATCAACTCTCAGCTCAAATGTTTTTAGCAAGAATGAGATCTGCGAGTAAATTGCAGTCGTAAAAAGAAAAAGTCAAATTTAAAAAATCTGTTGATACATTCTTATTATGTGGAATCAGCAGATGCAAGCTAGCAAAATACATATTGATGGACCCAATATTAAAAATTCTTTTTTTTATTTCATGTCCATTCCTAATATGTAGCATATGGCCTCCTAATCAATTTTCCCGCTAAGGTGTGCGCGTGTGCACGTGCACACATCCCAAAATGTGCCCGCACACATTTTTCCATCCCAGCACGAGGCTGTACATAGAAATATAGTAAACATAAGTTTGTTTCACCAAATTTTTACAATGGCGCACACTTTTTTGTTTTGCTTAAAATTTACTACTTAGAGAAGTTGATGGTCAGCGCACACAATAGTAAAATTAGAGGGAACGTTGCTCCTAATGGAATTTTCTTAACAAAAGTTTTTCTACAAGAACTGTTTATAACTCAGTTGCTCAGCTTTGATAGGTATCAAGTAGGGATAGAAGAAAAAGGCTAGAATATAACTGGTGGTTAACTAATCGCTTCCGCTATACCCCGTTAAATTTTGGATTGGAAGGGTAGGGAGGGATATTTATTCCTTCCACTCTTCCAATACTAAAATAAACACGGCAAAACGAGAGCTATTTGACCACTAGTCCTGTACTAGCACTATCTTTCTATCACTAGTCTATTTCAAAAAGAGGAGATTGAGCAACTGACTAACAAGCAGTTCTCGTAAAAACGTTTTTTGAGATACCTCCATTAGAAAGCTATATTTTCTAAATTGGGAACAGATATGAATAAGATAAAAAAAAGCACTGGAATAACCAAGTAACTAGGGCTTATACAAAAACCAACTTTTGAAAAAACCGGTTTTCGAATGTAAATATTGTTAAATTTTAGAAAAAATGTTCAATTCAATTAAAACAGCGAGAGAAAGATCATTTTTTATGTTGTTTATTTATATACATAATAATGCACAACAAGAAATCATTTGGTGTTACTCTTCAGAAAATATGTTTTAAGAAAACACAAAGCGTCCACTGATCGTTTTGTAACAAAATTTTCTGATATCGAAAATACCCTTTCGCTGGGTAATGATGTGGGGCATATGGTCTTTAAGCCATCAAATAAAAGATCCAAATTTTCTGTCCTTTTGTTTATAGACTCGTTTATGGAAAATTCGGTACAACCGGTTACGAAGTTGAAAAACCGGTTTTCGAATGTCACAAATTTTGCCTAAAAACCAGTTTATGAAAACCGACAAGCCCTACAAGTAACCTTACCACTAAGCCACTTTGACAAATCTGTATTTCTTATTATAATACAGATGTAGGAAAATGAGAAAAATATACAAACTACAATATATCTTTTCCAATGTGTGTTCGACTTCCAATTTAAGCACAAACTACTAAAAATGTCTAACGTATTATTAATATTCAATTGACTATTTTCTTTGCCCATTATTCTGAATGAACCCCATAAAGCTCCGTAAGGTCCAAAATACAGCACTCGAAAACCATAATATCACACGACTGGGGAGGGTCGTGTTCTTCAAAACCCTGTAGTTAATCGAAATTTAACGACGTCTATAAAATTTTCTATGTAAGAGGCAAACGGAAATAAATTCCCACACATTTTGTTCCTGAATATAATATTCTATTGTGGTCGTTCACATAACGAAATCTTGAAACGGAATATTATTGTTTTATTTCTATTCGGTTGATTTTACATTTGACTTTTTTAAATTTATTTATAAAGCCGCTTGAGTGGCCGAGTGGTCAACGTTGTTAGCTTCGGCTACGAAGGGTACGGGTTCGAATCCCAGTACGGACAGTTTTATAAATTGATTTTTCAATCGATGTATGTATTTCTGTTCGAAGGCATGGATGTATGTGATGTCTTGAATTCCCCCCTCCCACCCATCTTATCCTGTGAACGGGGTGTATTGAGAGCGATTAGCTAACCACTAGTCCTGTCCTAGCCCTATCCTGATGTTCATACTCTCTTTGAAAAAAGAGAGGTTGAGCAAGTAAGTAACAAGCAGTTCTCGTAGAAACAATTATGTTGAGATAAACTCCATTAGGAGTCCATATGTTCCACATTGGGAGCGGAAATGGGAAAAAAAATATTTTATTACAAATATCACTGTAAAAAAATACTTAATTGATTGACAAAAAAAACATTTAAAGTCAAATTAAGGTCTACTGCCATAGTAACTCCTTAATAGCAAAGTATTAAAATTTAAATTCCCTCCCACCCATCCTATTTTAAAAATGGGCGTAGCGAGTAGCTACCCACTAGTCTTGTCCTAGTCCTATCCTTTCTCTCTCTTTGAAAAAAGAGAAGTTGAGCAACTAAATAACAAGCAGTTCTCGTTGAAACACTTATGTTTATATAAAATCCATTCGTAGTCCATACGCTGCACATTAGGAGCGGGCATGATTTAAAGAAAAAATTAATACCAAACATTTTTTAAATGTTTGCAACAAGGCATTGTTATGCCTATTTAATAAAAATCTGGCCCATTTTTATTTTACTGAAAATTCTCATAAGTCCACAGCGTAATATTATTTAAAATTGAATGACCAAATACTGCGATGAAAGGGATATCATATATTATATTTTAATTATTTTAAAGGACCCCAAAACCCTTATTCTAAAAGTGAAAAAAGATAATATATCACAATAACTCTAAGCTCAGGATTTTCCATCTGGTTCAAAAATTCTTTTTTTGTATATATATCTTAAATAATATTTTGTTAAATGTGGTACATAAATAATTGAAAGAATTTGTACATAGGTAGGTAACTAAGAATATCGATAATTTTGTCTATTCTATATTGCCACAAAATTTGTATAGCGTATAAACATCGCCAACATCATCTGTTTCCGTGGTGTAGTGGTTATCACATCCGCCTAACACGCGGAAGGCCCCCGGTTCGATCCCGGGCGGAAACATTTTTTTTAAATACTCGTTTCGATTCATATAATCAAAACTATTCCGTAATGATTAAACTTTTTGATGATTATTACCGTAATGATTTTAATATTTTGTAAGAAACATAATTTATCTTTATAGTTAAAAATATAATTTCTACGCAATTTTCTTATCAGCTTTGACATTCTGCAGATTAATTTTACTGAGAGGAACATGATTTATTACGTAAATTCGTCGCAATTAATTTTATAAGACATTATAACGTACATTTCTGTTAACTTACGTATTTCTGTATTTTATTCTTATGTAGATTTAAAGGATTTTTAGTAAAATATTGTTGTAATACAAACATTAACCTGAACAATAATTCAAAAAGCTTACTTTGAATGCGTAATAAATAAAAAATATATACTTCCTGTAAACACACAATTTAAAGAAAATAGGTATTAAATAATTATGGCTTGAGATATATTAACAGAAACAATAAATTGTATTGCCTAATTTATTTTAATTATTAGTTAAAATTATTTGCTTAAAAACGGCCAATGATATGATGTTATATTGGCGATATCTTTTTTCAGATTTAAGATAGTATACATTTTTTTTTGAAAAGTGCTTGAC
>CM062822.1:34668995-34691742 GCA_031772345.1 Himalopsyche anomala | reverse complement strand
TCCGAAACTTTATAAGGGGTTCATAGTAACAAAAAAGTTGTGGAATACTGAAATAGAGGGTAGAAACACGTGTAAAAAAGAATTTTTCAGTAAACAGTCCTTTGATTGTCTGGTGACTAAAAGGGTTTACTCACGAACAGATTAACGGATCAAAATATTACCGCATTCGATTTTTTATTTAAATTAGAATATTGTCCAACTCGAGCGCAAACTGAGATTTAAATAGCACTTTAAAGATTTAGTATAAACTTGATTTAAAATAAACATTGATTTTCGAAAAATACGTTTTTAACCTAAAACAATTATTAATAAAAACACAATATACCTTCGTACTTTATTCCACTTTATTTAAAAAGTCAGGACTGGTTTCGCCCATTGCGAGCATTAGGGGTAGAAGATAAGGCTAGAATAGGACTAGTGGTTAACTAATCGCTCTCGCTATGCTCAGTTTTTGAAGGACCGGAACGGTGGGAAGGGGGAGTTTTTAGACATCAAAAACACACATGACTTCGAAGAGAAATCGATCGAAAAATGCTATTTGTACTGGGACTTGAACCTGTGAGATACGTAACGGAAACCAACAACGCTAACCACTGTGTCATAGATTTTAATAATAGTTTTTGAACTAAAATATCAAGAATCAATAATCTGTCATATTAGAACATCATATGATTTTAAGATGGGAGTAGACGTATTTAAAAAAATACTAACTACAAATTTCAGCCCTCAAATTTGATACAATATTTTATTGATGTAACGGTGAAACGGAAATTTTCTAATTTTCTTGTTTTAGCAATCTCACCCTTGTCACGTCCTAGGCAGAAATACTAGAAAGAATTCGCGCGGCAAGGAACTTGATAGGCGTGTATCGATTTTACTGTCAGATATATTGAATCGTATTTACCGGAGCGTTGTTCAGCAAACACACAATGCGTTAATTTCAAATATTTCGCAGAGAATAGGACACATTTCATATCTGTCAGGATGTGTGCATGAATACGCCGAAGAGACTAATCGCGGATGTGTCACACCGCATGTCATTGGTAATTTATCATTAGGGATGACACAGTGCGTCCTTTGACACAGTATAAACATGAACGCTTACTTAAATTGCTGAAAACTTTTAATGCTGTATATATATACTAGTGAAATTCAAATGTGGATATCACCATCTCATAAAAACTCTAATAGTTGCGAATGAAGGTCGTAATAAGAGAATCCAGTCCCTGGATCCCGTGCAGTTTTTGATACATTTCAATCTCGGGATTAGAAGACATGATCCCGAAACTTTCGGGATTGATTTTCTTAAAAAATAGAATCGTCATGGCTTTGTAAAATAAAACGTACCCAATTGATTGTGCAATCTTCAAATATAATAAACAATATTCCATTGTTCGTTGTTTTACAAAGCCCAATTAAGATAACATATTCGAAGATAAACTCTGCAGACGAAAACTATAAAATGAAATACTAGAAGTCACCTATGGTAATAAATTACTTTTTGATGAATCGTCGATATCTTGACTCACTGATAGCTTCATTCCAAATGGAGATTGCATATTGTAGATTACTGTAAGTGGACACTTTTGGCAATAAGACGATTTTTATTAGTATGAAATATTTCTTGTTTCTTTGTCATATTGCAATGTTAATTGACTTTTTATTTATTTTTATGCCATTTCGGCTTTGCTTAATGTTTTATGCGTTGTTATGTTTATTATTATCTGTCAAATGCAGTGTGAAGATAACTTAACCTGATGAGTATCGCCGTACCCATACGTCGGTGTAGCTTGTCATCTATTATCTATTACCATTCTCATATTTTTTATTGAATTTTTGTTATTTCTTCAGATGTGGATACTAGGCACATCCACCAGTGCTGCCACATTATTTTCATTTTGTGTTGCAAATGAGAAAAGGTTTTTTTTAAAAAAGGTTAAAATTTGTAAATAAATCGGTAGCCATATAATATTGAGCGTAGAATTCTATTTGGGATCGATTCCTTCCTGGAATTGTTGTCTGTAGAGCGGCACATGTATACAGATGAGAGCAAAAACTATAAGTTTTATAATTTAAAAACAATATTTTCTTCTTGAAATAATAACTAATATTCTTCCCAGATTGGTCCGTATTGTATTTAAAGATACCGCCGTACTCGTGTAATATAACCTCAAATACAAACTATTATAAATCCGGTATAAGCATGGATAACTTTGAACCACTTGTTTATATTAAAGTTGCTCATCTATATAATGTGTAGAATTAGTCTATGATTGTAGGGTAATTATTATTCATGCCACTAAAATTATTATTAACGGCAGTTAGACACATAATGGATGTGTCATAAACACGAGAATATCTCACGCATTAAATGCTTCCCTGACGGAAAAGGCCCACGTCATAGCCGGGGATAAGCATCAAGTTTTGTGTGTAAAAACACATTAAGCTATCTTATTTTACATGTCCTTTAAATCGCTGGCGCATTCTCGCAGCGGATAGTAAGACAGGTGGTTGGGTCGTCTTTTGTTAAAACGCAAGGTCTTAATGCTGGCGGATTAAAATTAATCCAGTAACACGGTGGTTTCCAACCTTTACGTTACAGCGCCTCCCTTTGAAGAAAAAAATATCTTCGCGCCTCCCCATACTTTATTCCATATATTAATAAAGACACGTTTTGAAGGGTAAATAAATATTTTGGACTGTTCGCGCTTCCCTTTGCTATAATAGTCCACGCCTCCCTGGGGAGGAGCGCCTCCTAGGCTGGAAATCGCTGCAGTAACGTAATTTTTTACATTTTCAACAACACAATTAATAATGTCATACATTTAATGATGGAACTGTTATTCTTAATCGATATCGTATTTAACTATCGGAAAACAATACCGGTTCGTGACCAGTTGATAATGCTCGTGATGAGGGAAGCCGTTCCCGATCCTTGAACTTATTAAAGTGAAGTTTTTCCGGAGGTCTTGTCGGAGTCAGAATCGGAAAGAACGAAATTCAAAGATATTTAAAAATTATAACTCTATTTATTGAATTGATTAGTGAAATCTGCTAGAAACTAGATCTCATGGTAAACAGATCAACGTTCAAAGGACTAAATTGAAATTTTGAATTTTGAAAAAATCAAATTTAAGTCGGATTCGTCTCTTTTTTACTCGGGTCTACAGCCCTGGAAAATACTGTTAGTGAGTTAATTGTTTTCGCTATATCTCGTTTTTACATATCCCTATACAAAAGGTAAGTAGGTATATGTATTTAATTATTATATCTACTTAAACAATAGGGGTGTCATTTCAGATTTCTCTCGAATGGAGGGTAAGGATTGAAATTTGCTTTTTTAACCTGAAAAAAATATGTTAAATTTTTCTGTACGTCAGATCCTTGGTGCAGTGGTCAACGTTGTTGGCTTCCGTGACGGATCTTACTGACTTAAGTCCCAGTGCGAACAAGATTTTTTCAATCGATTTGTCGATTTTTGTCATAAGTCATAAATGATTGTGTTTGTCTGTGAAGTCTAAAAATTCACGCGCACTTTTCTAATTCTAACATAACCAAGCGTAGCGAGAGTAATTAGCTTACCACTAGACCAGTGGTTCCCAAAATGGTTCCTGTGGACCCCCAGGTGTCCGTGAGGGTCCGTGACAAATTAAAAATCATTTGGGGGTGCGTGGACAACGTCAGGGCGTCCGCGGACTCTACTACTCTTTGGAAAAGAGAGTTTGAGCGACTGACTAACATACAGTTCTCGAAGAAAAACATCTGTTAAGATACCTCCATTAGGAGGCCATTTGCTCCACATTGGAAGCAGGCATGGAAAAAAATACCTTTCAAGTCATTAACATTCCACACTCTTAAGTTAATCATAAAAAGTAAAATACTACCGTGTGAAAGAGAATTTTTGTGAGAAAAGTTGAATGATATGTGTATGAGAAATGTGCCATTTTGTTTACTCGCTTCGCACGGTTGTTATCTGCAAATAATTCATATTACATACTTCTATTATATTTCACTGCATACAAAACGTACACAAATAATTTGTCATAGGTGACTTATCAACTTAAACATTAATACTATTGGGTCCGTAACGCAGTGGTCAACGTTGATGGCTTCCGTGACGGATCTCACGGAATCAAATCCCAGTACGGATAGCAAATGTATATAAATTTTTAGGTTTTCAAAATAAAAATTAAAAAATCGATACTAAAAATGATTAAAATGAAGTCCTTGCTAAACCAGTAAATGATGAGAGCCTTTTCGCCTGTGCGTGGGAAATAAAAGTAACTGTTTTCCGTTATCAACGCCAGAAGAAAATTCTCGGAAATATACTATACTATCTCTTATCCGTAAACAGCTGGTAATTTACAACTCGAAGTTGTCCTTTTCTTTGAATACATTTTATTTTTGTGACACAAAAAAAATAGGAGGGCTTGATAACATTTGCATACGGGTCCAGGGTTTTTGCATTCGACGAAAAGTTTAGAGCAGTGGTTCCCAAAGTGGTTCCTGTGGACCCCAAGGGGTCCGTGACAAATTAAAAATCATTTGGGGGTGCGTGGACAACGTCAGGGAGTCCTCGGACACTACTACTCTTTGGAAAAGAGAGTTTGAGCGACTGACTAACATACAGTTCTCGTAGAAAAACATCTGTTAAGATACCTCCATAAGGAGGCCTTTTGCTCCACATTGGAAGCAGGCATTGAAAAAAATACCTTTCAAGTCATTAACTTTATTATTTCACTTGGGGGTCCACGGTTAGGTTTTTGCTATGAAAGGGGTCCACGAGCATAATAAGTTTGGGAATCACTGCACTAGACCTACCTTACCCCTCTTTTTTCTATCTCTACTCACTTAAAAAAAACAAAGGCGTAGAAACTAAATACCAAGACCTGTAGAAAAAAAATCTCTCAAAATATTTCCATTAATATTCCATATGCTTCACATTAACATAGATTAAAAAATATATTTCATTATGTTCGATTAAAATAAGAATTAGTTTCGAAAGTCAAAGAGTATGTTATGTTATGTTGTTCATATTTCTACCGAATACGTCATAGACTAGCAAATAAAATATATTTTTTTTTGCTATAAGTTTTACGTAAATACGTTATTCTTTCGATCAAAATCAAAAGCTTGTCAACTGCTTTCCAAAGCTTCGAGTCAAGTTGAAAGATACAAGTTTCTTCGGCGTTACGGCTGTAATCCGAGGGTGGGCGGGCTGTAGTTATAAAAATAGCCCAGTGTGAATTTAAATAGGATACCATTCAAAGCACGATTCAGATAGCATGACATTTGAATATTCTCTGTATTGAAGCGCTTATCAGTCGAGAAGCATTATATTATGGAACTATTCATATAATATTTAAGACCCCTCTCCACCTATGTGCAGACTCAAGCTGTTTTGATTTCAAGTATTACTTTAAATTGATTTTTATCTACTGAATAGATTCAATTTAAAATATAAACATCGATCATTTTTTATTATTGGCTTCCGATTCAAATTTACGTTTGAAGAATTATTTCAACGTATGAAACAATTCAAAAATGAACTATTGCAAGACATAATCAGAATCATTAGAAAAAAACTTTATTAGTTAGGAAACGAGCAGGAGTGTGATCTAACATATAATTAAAATGTAAGATGTGTTAAACATTTAAATTTTGTGTTATTTTAGAATCACTTATAATGTAATTGGTAATTTCGTTTCAATTCCAATTGTTGTTTACACCTTTTCATTTTTGTATAAATAGCATTGTTAAATTATATTTCTTATCAGTTGACAATGCTCGCAATGAGCGAAACTAGCCCTGACCTATTAAATAAAGTGAAATAAAGTACAAAGGAATATTGTGTTTTTATTAATATAATGCCTTTACACCAAGAATTGACAGTGAACACCCTAAAAGTGTATACATTGTTCATTATAGCCTGTTTAAGTAAACACGACAGAAAAAATAACACTTTACAAGTTAATGTCTACATCAAGGGTGGGGAACCTTTTCATTTCTAAAGAAATTATTCATTTATCTGATTCAACATAAGGCCGCAGTAAAGAAAACGTTGACCCCGCTTTTTTCGACTGTCCAACATATAAAGCAAGATGGTATCTAGTCCAAATATTAACGTTTTTAAATAAATAACAAAAAAATATTAACTCTTCTATCTGAAGCCGGGTTACCAAATTGAAAAACCCGGCTTTTACCTAAATACTCCAGTTTTAAAAACCGTCAAGCACTTTTCAAAAAAAAATGTATACTATCTTAAATCTGAAAAAAGATATCGCCAATATAACATCATATCATTAGCCGTTTTTAAGCAAATAATTTTAACTAATAATTAAAATAAATTAGGCAATACAATTTATTGTTTCTGTTAATATATCTCAAGCCATAATTATTTAATACATATTTTCTTTAAATTGGGTGTTTACAGGAAGTATATATTTTTTATTTATTACGCATTCAAAGTAAGCTTTTTGAATTATTGTTCAGGTTAATGTTTGTACTACAACAATATTTTACTAAAAATCCTTTAAATATACATAAGGATAAAATACAGAAATACGTAAGTTAACAGAAATGTACGTAATAATGTCTTATAAAATTAATTGCGACGAATTTATGTAATAAATTATGTTCCTCTCAGTAAAATTAATCTGCAGAATGTCAAAGCTGATAAGAGAATTGCGTAGAAATTATATTTTTAACTATAAAGATAAAATTATGTTTCTTACAAAATATTAAAATCATTACGGAATAGTTTTGATTATATGAATCGCAACGAGTATTTAAAAAAAATGTTTCCGCCCGGGATCGAACCGGGGGCCTTCCGCGTGTTAGGCGGATGTGATAACCACTACACCACGGAAACAGATAAATAAGGCGACGTTAATACAGTATACAAACTTTGTGGCAGTATAGAATAGACAAAATTATCGATATTCTTAGTTACCTACCTATGTACTAATTCTTTCAATTATTTATGTACCATATTTAACATAATATTATTTTAGATATATGAATACCATAATGTAGGAATACAAAAAAAGAATTATTGAACCAGATGGAAAATCCTGAGCTTAGGTTTATTGTGATCTATTATCTTTTTTCACTTTTAGAATAAGGGTTTTGGGGTCCTTGAAAATAATTATAATTAAATATATGATATCCCTTTCATCGCAGTATTTGGTCATTCAATTTTAAATAATATTACGCTGTGGATTTATGAGAATTTTCAGTAAAATAAAATGGGCAGATTTTTATCAAATAGGTATAACAATGCCTTGTTGCCAAAACATTTTTACAATGTTTGGTATTAAATTTTCCTTTAAATCATGCCGCGCTTCTAATGTGCAGCATATAGACTACGAAATGGATTTTATCTCAACATAAGTGTTTCTACGAGAACTGCTTGTTATTTTATTCGCCCCACATTATCCTTTTTTCAAAGAGAGAGAGGATAGGACTAGAACAGGACTAGTGGGTAGCTAGTCACTACGCCCATTTTTTAAGATAGGATGGGTGGGAGGGAATTTAAATTTTAGTACTTTGCTATTAAAGAGTTACTATAGCAGTAGACCTTAATTTGATTTTATATGGTTTTTTTGTCAATCAATTAAGTATTTTTTTTACAGCGATATTTGTAATTAAATATATTTTTTTTTCCATTGCCTGCTCCTAATGTGAACATGGACTCCTAATGGAGTTTATCTCAACAGAATTGTTTCTACAGAGAAACTGCTTGTTACTCAGTTGCTCAACCTCTCTTTTTTCAAAGAGAAGGATAGGGCTAGGACAGGACTAGTGGTTAGCTAATCGCTCTCGATACGCCCCGTTCACAGGATAAGATGGGTGGGAGGGGGGAATTCAAGACATCACATACATCCATGCCTTCGAACAGAAATACATACATCGATTGAAAAATCAATTTATAAAACTGTCCGTACTGGGATTCGAACCCGTACCCTCCGTAGCCGAAGCTAACAACGTTGACCACTCGGCCACTCAAGCGGCTTTATAAATAAATTTAAAAAAGTAAAATGTAAAATCAACCAAATAGGAATAAAACACTAATACTTCTTTTCAAGATTTCGTTATGTGAACGACCACAATAGAATATTATATTCAGGAACAAAATGTGTGGGAATTTATTTCCGTTTGCCTCTTACATAGAAAATTTTATAGACGTCGTTAAATTTCGATTAACTACAGGGTTTTGAAGAACACGACCCTCCCCAGTCGTGGGATATTATGGTTTTCGAGTGCTGTATTTTGGACCTTAAGGAGCTTTATGGGGTTCATTCAGAATAATGGGCAAAGAAAATAGTCAATTGAATATTAATAATACGATAGACATTTTTAGTAGTTTGTGCTTAAATTGAAAGTTGAACACACATTGGAAAAGATATATTGTAGTTTGTATATTTTTTCTTTTTTTCCTACATCTGTTATTATAGTAAGAAATACAGATTTGTCAAAGTGGCTTAGTGGTTCGGTTACTTGCAATGTTCCCGCTTAGGTGTGCGCGTGTGCGCGCACACACCTCGCAAGAGTTGGCCGCACACTTTTTTCGTCCTTCGCACAGATCGCACATATAAATGTTGTACAATAGAGTTACATTTTTTTATTTAGCTGCTTGAAATGAAGAATTAATTTATTTAGTGTCAGTAAGTAGGTCAGAGAATAACTATCAACATATTTGAGCAAATTTTTTATTTTACTGAAAATTAACCGCACACAAAAGTTCATGGTCCGCGCACACAGTAAAAAAATAGGAGGGAACGTTGGTTACTTGTAGGGCTTGTCGGTTTTCAAAAAACCGGTTTTTGGGCAAAATTTGTGACATTCGAATACCGGTTTTTTAACTTCGTACGTATCGGTTGTGTCGAGTTTTCCATATAAACGAGTTTATAACAAAGGACAGAAATTTTGGATCTTTTATTTGATGGCTTAAAGACCATATGCCCTACATCAGTACCAGCGAAAGGGTATTTTCGATATCAGAAATTTTGTTACAAAACGATCAGTGGACGCTTTGTGTTTTCTCAAAAACATATTTTCTGAAGAGTAACGTTAACCAAATAATTTCTTCGTTGAGCATTATTATGTATATAAATAAACACATAAAAAATGATCTTTCTGCGGTTTTTTAATTAAATTGTCCATTTTTTGTAAAAATTTAACAATATTAACATTCGAAAACCAGTTTTTCAAAAGTCGGTTTTTGTATAAGCACTAGTTACATGGTTATTCCAGTGCTTGTTTTTATCTTATTCATATCTTTTACCAATTTAGAAAATATAGCTTTCTAATGGAGGTATCTCAAAAAACGAATTTACGAGAAATGCTTGTTAGTCAGTTGCTCAATCTCCTCTTTTTGAAGAGTAGGAAGGGATAAATATCCCTCCCTACCCTTCCAATCCAAATCAAAATTTAACGGGGTATAGCAGAAGCGGATTAGTTAACAACCAGTTCTATCCTAGCTTTTTCTTCTATCCTACTTGATACCTATCAAAGCTAGAGCAACTGAGCTACAAACAGTTTTGTAGAAAAACTGTATAATAAAAAACAGTGCCTAAATAAGCACTGGTAAAAATTTATTTTCCTTATCAGTTGATAATGCTCGTGAGGAGCAAAAACTGGTCCTGATCAAATTAAATTTTAAGTGGAAAAAGTACTTAAAATCTTATTATATATTATTTATATTATAATTGCCATCATCACCAAGTATTGACCAGTAACACCTCTAAAAGAAAGATCTTATGTTAAGAAATTTCCAGATTAGATTATCTGAGGCCATATGCTTAAACATATGAGAATGGATATGAATTTCAAATAAAAAAGATTTTTTAATTTTGCGACCGTCCATCACACTATGCCTATTTAGCTAAGCACTGTGCCATACTGCTGATTTCCACATTTTTTGTTAAATTTGACTTTTTATTTTTAAGACGACCTACAATTTATCTCGCCACAGATCTCATTATATTTGAGCTTGAGAGCTTTGATTGGTGATCTATTTCTAGACCGAATCTTCTTTGGACTGTCAAAATGCCCTTGTTAGTCTATTGATTTCGCACTCTCATGTCGAATCGATTCATAACCTATTTTTTATAAAAAGTTTACTGTTATAATAACTTACGCATTGCCATGTCGTTGCTGATCAATCTTTGTGATGTGCCCTAGTAGGTCTAGCCTGGACCAAGCGATGTGGAAACGATGCAGGCTTCATAAGGAATCAAAACATGGGGGACAGTTATTTATATATGTACCCGTTGAAGATTCTTGTGGCTTTTAGCTAGCGTAGGTGACGTACGCTAGAAACAGTATAATGGACTTGACTCCAATAAGCAATAAGTGGAGAAACAAAAAAAATGGGTTGCGAATGGCACTGATATGCTCAGTAAAAACCTACTCAATACGGGAAGCGTGTGGAATGCGGTGAATTATTCACCCATTTGTTAGATTGGTGTTAGTCGTAAGAATTTTAGATGTTTTTAGCCTCCAACTCTTCTTCATTAAATAGCTCCCGAAATAAAAATCTACTACAGAAAAGTAGGGAGTGAGGGACATTGACGATACTAAGAGCTCTATGTAAAATTAATGAGCCTTTGTATCATACTTACTGTTTACTGTGTCATGTTCACAAATATTTTACGTAAAAGTGTATAAATTTCAATCCAATCAATTTAGCAGATTGATGTGCAAGCCACACTAGACAAATATTTTTTAAATAAAAACGGCTCAACATTTAAGAAGAAGAGTAAGCTCAAATGCCAGCAAATCCATTTTTATTCGTATGAGTTATATTTATTTGTTCAATATTGGTATAGGTAGTGCAAATTATGACGATTTCGACAAGTTATTCTCCTATCTAAAAAAACCGTAAGCAGCTGCACGCATTGTTCAATTAGAGGAAGACATAATGATTAACTATTTATTATAAATATAAAAGTTTTATTCAACTAAGATCGTCGTATTATCTAAAGAGTAAAATAAGCTTAATAAGAATCAGTAGTCTGCCTATGCAGTACTGTATTATTTTTGCCCTGATGCTATGTTATTTATATTTTCAATAAGGTATTTGCCGTTATATGTCGAATCAATTAAAAAATAAATGACATCAAAACAGAAACCAACAAAGCTTTATAGGAGAATTAAATAATAGTAAAACTTATTGGTATATATATATTAGTAAAATCCATAACGGCATTGTCAATCTTGAGCGCGATTAAGTCCACTTGCAATGTCCTGAAGATGCCGAAAGGGCATAAAGCCACTGATGGAAAGCGAACAAACCGTGTTGTAAGCCTTTTATTGTAAGTCTTACTATGAGATTGAAAAAACTGTTTTTTAAACAAATTGTTTACTGTTTTCATTACCTTTTAACTTTCCTTATCTTCTAGCGTGACATTTAGAATTTTAACGCCACAACTAGGTAGAACAATTATAAAAAGTAGTATAGTCTTTTTACTAGAATTAGATTCTGCCCTGAGCCCAACACTACATACCTTTCGATTTTAGCTTATATAATATCTTATTAATTTAATAACATAAAAATTAATAGCCCTGGGAGATGTAAAACACCTTCCCGCCGAGTCACTAACTGAACTATCAAATTAATAATAACAACGCGTGATCTCATAAACAAAAAAAATCTTTTAGTTTTCCATTAAATATAAGATAAAACATTTCTAGACAAAGAATCAAATTACGCCCAGCTTTATCAATATTTATAATATGCTAGCCCATTGTCACTAACAATTGGCAAAAACAAAATAATTATTGATTTGTCATCTTTAAAAACTACCCTAAAAATATATCACTCCGTATTTGTACACTGAATCCTGAAAATAAAATCCTTCTTAGCGGTAACTGGTAGCGCAAAAGATTCACATCGACAAGACATCGATAACCGCCCAAGCCCCGAAAGCTTACCATCAAATATGAAAAACAATCCGCCACACACCAACCGCGAATATCCTATTCCATTGCCCACCAAAAGTAATCATCAATAAGATGAATGAATGCGGGTGGAAAATTGCCTCTATTAGACGTATTTCCAGCGCGTCAAAAGAATGGATGAAATAACACGGGCTGGAATAGCCGCATGCCCATAAAACTTTAAATTAGCGCGCCTGCAATCAATCACAAGCAGATGTAGAGTGCTGCGCCAAACTTCTAAAGAAAAGTGACTTGCCTCGGAATTCTATTTATTCTTCAACGGCTTTATGTTTGCCCCTCGATTAATGCCTAACTGCCCATAGCCTGAGTTTCTCCTATCAACAACAAATTGATTGATGCGATGAGGCGAGAAGCGAACATACACAAATATGAAAAAACTTTCATGAGCTATTGTATTCTCATATCGCGCGTAAAATAATACACCAGGCAACGGCAAGAACAGCACATAGAGACCCACTATCTCGTAATTTTTTAAAAAACACACTGTCACTTTGAGAGTAGAAAAGGACACCTTATCAAAAGAAATACAAAGAAAACTCCAAGTAATAAACAGGTTGTTGTTTATTTTTACGGCGAATAAAATATTTTTTGGCGAGTCTATTTACTATATTCCAAAACATGCCAGAAATCAAAGAGCCATACAAGATTTTAGTTACATTAATCTAGCCCAGTCAATAACACAGAGAGAGTTCTCATACCATTGCGTATACGTAGATTTTTGAGGCCTGCGAAGGGCTCTAGTGTTTGATGAAATCAATCACGTACAACACTAATTAACATCATTTTATTTCATACAACAAATACAAAAATTGGAACTGACTACTAACTTGTCTAAACGATGATGTATGCCTTTATACGATACACAAGTTTCCCCAGCAAGCACAAACTTGTTTTTCTCTATCATATCACTATAAGCCGCTATTGAGTTATCTATGAGAATCTATCAACTTCAGGAAGCCAAATCATGATGTTATATTATTTTAAACTGCTATAACTTCCAAACAAAAAATAACCGTCATGTGCATGTGATACAAGATGTACTGCGGATATTAGTGTAAATAACATAATTATTCTTTTTATTATGCATATTCTTCCCATTCTTAAAACTAGGTTATCAATATTCCTTGATCTTTTTGATAATTCTGCGGAGTATAGTCAGATTCCCTGACATATGTTCCGTTTCATTCACCAATCTCCAGGAGATAGAAAGCGAGATCATTTAGAGTAGAAACTGCTGAATATGTTCTATCTTATTTTCTTCTCATTATCATTTGATTAACAGGCAATAATATACTCGCCACCTACAAAACGTAGCTATCAGCGATGAATGAAATTGGGCCCCGTTTAATAATAAGTGAAGCCTGTAGACACAACCAAGGATGAACAACCGAACAGGATTACACAAGATACACAAAGATAACCATATAACAGACAGCGATAATGCCATCACTGTAGCTATAAACGTGAGAATAATGCCACTAAAGAAGCCGCAGATTAACAAATCATAATTCTCAACTATTTTAAAAGATAATTTAACTTTACATGCCCTGGCAATGAGGCGTCAAATATTTCGTGAGAGCGTGAGAACAATTCTAAGCACTAGACATAAATAAACGAGTATAGATTTACCCGAGTTGATTCTTCCTCGAGCCAAATCTTATCTAGGCCTGTAATGTTTATGTTATAATAATAGGAAGTAAATATTGATAACTTTGTGACTCCTACCATATCTTGTTCCCAATTGCTCCAAAAACAGGATGCGCAGTACAGAAATTGATCAGAATTCAATAAACAGTAATAGTGTCGTGTTTCAATCTTGTAGATCTCTTTTCTTATGATTATAAACACAATTCAGTAATGTGCTATGTAGTAGAAATTACTCTGGCATAGCCATCAATTCTATTCCGCCGCTACTCACTTCAGCAAGCAGAATCTCAGAATATTCAAGAAAATTTCAAAGCAACTTGTACGGAGAATAATCTTTGCCGTCTCGACTTTCGGGTCTTACCAGATATTAGTTTGACGTGAGCGTTTTGGCTCCAACCCACAAGGTTATTTGTACGAACTTTTATAAATGGCGCGTAGATACTATAAATTTTGTTTTGATGAAGGAAAACATCGTTATATTATTTTATTCAGATCATGAAGATAATAACTACAACAATCGCTGGTTACTTTAATTTTGAAAGCTTACTTAAATACGCAAGCTAGTTGCGAATTAATAAACGGCAGGACTTTGAGCGATCGGAAGTTAGTTCATACTCATATATAATGCCTATAACAGTATCTATTTATATCAAGTTTTTTTCATGAAGAGGATTTATAATTCCAACTAAAGCCACACATCAGTCAAGATTAAACACCACCGTCTCAAGAGGAAAACAAAACTTCTCTGCTCTAAGCATGTTTTCTCGCACTACAAAGTCGTTAGCTGACATAAATCTTTAAGCATCACGATCGACTGTATTTAAAATCTGACACTTCTGTGCTGGAAACACAGATAAGACAGGAAATATGTCTGTTAGCCAGCAATCTCATGCAACAGACAAGCTGTCAACGGTGGTGTTAGGCCTACTCCAGTTCTATCATTCACTCTCGCGATCCCTTGAACGAACAATTTCTCATTTGTTTTATTGTGTTAAATGCTGCAGTGTGCACATACGTGTTATTTATATTTTAAATAACAAGAAAAACATAATAAAAATAGTATAGGGAGTCTATCATGAAGGACAGCGCATTAGCTAAACTAAATAGTAGCTTTCGCAGCTTCAATTCTTTTCTCCAGTCCATACATTATGACATACTGGCGTATACTATAATGTGTAATCATGAGATTTGGCATCCCATAGTCTCTCGCGTCTGCTCCAAAGATGCTAGCAGCTACAGCGGTCCCTTAACGGAGCGTATCACTTTCAAACATATTTTTTTATCAAGAAGAGTTAATGCGATTAGAAGCGATAAGCGAACTTTTACAACACTAGATCGATCAAACTAAATCTGCTCTCTTCTGACGCGCCTGTTTTAAAACAGGAGAATATAAATGCAGTGGCGAGTGGAAAAATTGAAAAAATCACATATATTCATTTCGTTTTCGAGACAGAAAAATAATAAATAATATTATTTCTTACCCGTAAGTATTTCAATTCTGAATATTAATCACTATTGAAAAATACATCTCACATCAGAATAACACAAAAACGATATACTGTAATCATTTATGTAACAAAGTTCATAAAATTTTCAAATATTCATAATTACATAATTGAAAATTATCCCTCACGACGTATTTTTTTTTTAAAAACGATTGTAATAGGCTTATGCCCAACATCGAACTGGAATAGCACCTAAGCAGACAAATAAATAAATCGACGCCTGGGTCTGATATGCTCATGTGCATACCAGAATTCACAATTTATACAATTTAACAGCTCAGTCTACATAACAATATATAATGAACGTTGGTCCTCCGAAATCTCATTTAGGGAGTCTGGAGTAGATGTTCACCGTGCCCACCGCTAATATTCAAAAGAGAATAAAATATTTCAACCGCTACTTAGTCCTTTCTCTGCGGCAAACAGAATAGGTCCATGTTAGAGATGTCTTTTTTCAAAGATAAACTATAATCGAAAAAAATAATCTTCTGCGTGAAAAAACCTACCCTTAACATTCAAAAAAAGAAAAATTCTAATATACGCCGCAAAGGCGTAAAGAGACAAAGTTCGAAGAAATATTTATTATTACAAGAAAAAATTTGTTTCTTTATGTATATATGTTTTCTAATATCTGAAAAGCTAATAGACCCCTATAGGAAATATTAACTAGACTAAGAATAATAGAGCTATATCAAAAGAATCGAATTATTTGACATGAAATAGATGATAATGTTCAATGTCTAGCAACACAAATTTACCTTTTTCGAATGGCGCGAATGATAGGCCTACAGAATGTGAGATCAAGAAGATTTCTCTATCAATTTATGTACTGCGCGTAGCCAGTTAACAGGAAGCTTATAGACTAACAAACAATCGGATGAGCCAGAATATTCTATAATGAGATACATCTCTACAAACATGCATAGGGTTAAATAAATCGAGCAAAGAGGCCTTGAGAAAGCATTACATTTAGCATGTGTCTCTTGCTAAACCTAAGACAAGAGCTGTAATTAGAATTTTTAGTTTGATCTTCGTGTGAATGATGACGTGTATGATATAGATATCTTGACCGAAGATACATATCATAAAGTGTGGTGAAACACGTCTCATACATTTGTTCTAAACACTTACTTGTTGACCAATTAAAAGTTTTGCGAAAATTTAATACTGCTATCGTGACGCCAATAATCGAAAACTTTTCTACAAAGTGATACCGCCAAAATCCATAAAAATATAAAGTAAATTTTATATTATTTTTTACTGATAGATTAATACGGCCACGGGACTTCTGTCCAGAACCGCGGCAACCGGATACCAAAAACCGAGTTTAACACCATCCATATTCTTGCCGAAAACGAAACCCAGCCCGGAAAATCCAGACAACCTGACACGAAAAAAAACCCGCGATATTTTAGTTATAAGGGTTTGGAGCGAGATTTTTAATGACATTCCTCGGTGTAGCCTAAAAAAAAAAACGAGTCAGACACGGAGCATATTTTGCGGCAAATCGGGGCTTGAACCGAAATCGAAAAACCGTTATTATATCGCCAGGAACAACACACCGGAATCGACAACGCGATTAGTTAGTATTTTTTCTACCGTTGAGACCTGCAACGCGAAAACCGGAACGAATAAACTGGCGGGTTTGCAGAGCACCTGATAAAAACTATTCAATATGATATCTTTTATCTCAAGCAGTATTGAAAACACATTAACTACAAAGTTATTTTAACACACACTTATGTCACTAACCATACCGTAAAGCTGCGGCGGTAAACAACACACTTCTTGTGTCATTTTATACACCAAGCATTTGTATTTTAATCTTGTGCTGAAACATTAAACGTTGATACTATTTCGAACTCTTAATCATTCTGGATCTTTTTTCCCCCCCCCCCCCCCCCCCCCCCCCCCCCAAACATCTAACAAAAATTCAATTTACTTGATTTTTTTTTAAACACACAAGTCCAACTGAGAAAATCCCCCCCCCCCCCCCTCCCGCCCAAAAAGACAGCAACCCTTTATAAATATAACTATATCTGAAAGCATCAATCATTGAATATTAATTTGATCGAAAAATATATAACTTAATTCATACATCACAACCACAAACTTATGTTCTATCTAGGGAGTTTTATAAAGAAACAGCAGTACAGACTGCTACAAGTTTAATACTGACAAGTAAATATATTCGAGTAAAAGAGTGTCTTTTTAATGTAATATTCTTCTGAATCTTAGCGTCTAGTATAGGGTACACACACAAGACGTGATTGAGTCTAATTCTAATTAAGTCATGTCAGATGATTATATGCTCCAGAGCGGCAGAGTCCAGTGTGAATTTATTTGCGCGAGACTACAAGCAGAATAACCGAGTTGTCTTGATTTATTATAAAGCCACTCATCCAACAATCTATATACTGATTATACATATGTTAATTCAACGAAAGACGCCGACGATTGTAAAAAAACGCCAGCCCAAATGTTTAATGTCAAAGAAGCAAACACCTATACTCTCAAAAAGCCAAGCTGCCGTTCCTCCTCTTTCGGAGCAATAAACTTTCGTTTAAAACCGCGCGTGCTACGCCTAGCAATCGCTACTACAGCTAAAAATATGAAGTACTTATTTCTCATAGAAATTGATACAAAATAAGGCTACACTACATCGACAGATGAAACAATATGAGTCAACCACCCGTGGGCGTACTGTACGTCAACTCGACGGCGAGACCATAAAATTCACCTTCATATTCTGAAAGTCTCTATTCGTGAAATTCTCGTTACTAGGCGCAATGATGGAGAAGAGAAGTCGCAAATAATAAGAGGACAACGAACTTTTTCATGACCGCCCAACAACAAAGACTAGTATACATCCAGCTGGGGTTGCGGAACCGCCCCCCCCCCCCCGCTGTGGGCAAATCAACACGCAAAAATGGGTAAAACTGACAGTTTTGGGAGGGGGTAATAAGGAATATCTAAACACAAAGTCATGAGACAGGGGGACAAGGTTTTCAAGTATAAATTTTGTTTGTGTCCACATATGTATGAGATTTTATTGATTCTGTTGAGTCCATTTATGATAGGGGACCCCAGTGAATATCACGATCTTCAAAAAGATTCCCCGACCACAGCCTAGATACGTTTAATATTAAGTCGCAACGACTTTCGTGTTTACTATGTATCATGATATCTTGCACAATCATCTGCTTTAAAAGCTTAAATGTCTTTCTTTTTAGTGAGATGAATGATCTTGCGATAATTCTTTTAATCAGCTGCATTAATTTGCGGATCATGTTTGACTCTCTACAATATGCTGGTTACTATAGAGCCCATCAAATCATTGTATCGATTTAAAAGTTATTATACTCTTTATACAGGTCTCGACTAACTTAAAATAAGTGTCAGTGACTCAAGTTCTTTTTACTTTGCCAATTAAATTCCGCACCCAAAAACTGAGATTGATAAGGCGCACCTTTGTTTCGAATTCGAACGTCACGATCTAGTAAAAATATATTTCGGCGAAAAAAGCGCGAAATAAACCGCGTAAAAGAAAAATTCTCCAAAACGGCCTTTATCAAGTATCTTTTTTTCGCAATAAATGAGCGCTATTGGAATTTTTTCCACATCTCAACTCTACTTAATCTTGGACAATTAGTCAAGGACACTCGCAAATATGCTAAAGGACACTCATGACAGAGACTGCAAAAATATACTAGCTACGCACAGTAATTCATCAAGGAAAAGTATGTAAAATAACATATGCTAGTGGTGCTTAAGGTAGTTTATGGATTCAAGATATTTAAGCAGCGACTGATATGTTTCTTATTATTGTTGTTTATCAATATCGTCTGAAAAATCACCTTGTCGTTCAAATATATAATTCTCATAATAACATAGATACACAGCTGGAAAACACATATTCATATCTAGTTGTTACATCCCAACAATGAGGAAGAAATAAATGACAATTCGGCAATTAAAAATATGAGACAACATGGCCATATCACTAGAATATTAGATTAGCCGCAACATTATGGCGAGACTCTCCAAACCGCCGGCCGCTTAGCATACTCACTCAAAATAAGGTGCAAAAAGAATACTTTGCGGGCATAATATATTTCATGTTATTTTATATTGTGTATGTATATTACAAAAAGTTACTGTTGGCCTAGTAGGTTCTTTTCTTTATTATGCAATTTTCTCACAAAACTTCACATAATTTGGGCAAAATGTGAGTCTTTGTTTTCTTTCTGACTACCTCATTTTGTACACTTAGAACAGATGTCTAGGCGTCGCCAAACGAGAGTTTTTCTAGACTTCGCGGTCACCCTGATGAGACGCCGGACTTGTTCCGTCGGCACCACCAAATATAAATGACTTTTACAAAATCAGGAAATGGTTAGGAAAATGATAGGTCGAAGTCGCACCACTTCCGTATAATTAGTATTATCTGCGAATATCCAACGTGACCAAATACTCTTTCTATTTGGAGAATCACGTAGATGTTGCACATTAATTCATAAAATTGAAGACAATATTGAAATGCGAGTACCGGCATAATTGAATGAAATTAAATTTTTTGCAGGGCGTACTTCTCCGCTCTACGGCCAAATCAGTATGTGGCAGAGCACACTCTGACTATACGAGAACAAGACGAAATGTAATAATATCTGTATTAATGAATTTTACGTTTCAACGACCTATTCAAAAAATATATGGTGTATTTTATTACCTTAATGCGTATCGCGGAATGATAAACCTTACCTATACTGAATTTCTAACGTGTCTAAAGTGAACATTCTGATCTGTGTACGTACCGTTATATACTAGTTTGTTCACAATCCTCAGTGGATGTATTACTTTATAGCAGTTTCTTTTGTGACAATGCCCAAGATCTAACGTCAAAGGATCCGTAAAACTATTAGACCTTTTCAACATAGAAAGGTTGTATTCTGCTTTATTACTCATTGAGTTTGCGCGCGCGATTGAAGTGAAAGCAGTAAGCTCACGCTACCGTTTAATCAAAATGTTCCATTAGAACACCCCGAGGGAAACCTGAACAAGTTAAAATTGATTACATAGAAGTCAGAAAGCTGGTTATCGCCAGCTGACGCCTTGAACGACCTTCCTCAGGTTTGTAGTATCAAGCGCTCAATCAACCAACTTTCCTGCAAAAACCGATCACTTCTTTTTAAAGCTTATTTTGTCTTTCGTCAAAACAAAGGAAACCTCCTACGAGGAATTAAATAGCCAATATAAAATATCCGGTCGACTAGATCTAAAATGTACATCAAACGAATTTTCTGTAGGACGAATTCAAGTATTGAAATTTCGCGCAGTGCTGAAGCCATTTTGCAATGTAGTATATTGTAAAGAAGTTTATATTACACTTCTTATTCTTTGGGTTCTTTATTTATAAAAATACATTGAATGCTATTGCAAGTCTAAGAAAAATATCACTTACTTTTGATCGAATAGATAAAATGTATATTAGAACACATTCTTTCAACCAAGATCAGCAAACATGCGTTCATATTTGATTTTAACTTGACTCGACGCTTACGCCAAATCTACATAAAAAAAGTACATTTTTGCATGGCAGCTGCATGTAAAAAAAAATCTGTTTCTGCTAGTCGAGGAAAACAGTTTCTTCTTCTGTGTGAAGAACTTACGTGCGTTAATAAAATAACGGGATTTTTGAAAAATGTTGATATTTTAACATACATGAACCTGAGTTTCATGTTTAGTGTGTGAATATAAGACACGACCCATAATCAAAACGAAGCAGAAACTAGATTTTTGGTATTGCAAAATATGCAAACCTATATCAAAATGTAAAAATGTGGGTCATGGCCTCGAGGCGGACATAAAATGCTGCGGCGTAAAACGCATTCTACCTTGCACTAAGAAAAAAATAAAACTCATATTTGCTAAAGCTAGTTAGTGTCCAAGGTAATTTTAACGACAACACAATAAAATAGTACCACATCTTCATAAATTTTCTGTAGCCCCTGAGTGCCAACACCACTTTTCTATTTTACAGCCGATTTACTCTAAATTATCTGACATTTCATTTTTGACTATATATATTAGTTTGTCCTCCACCGCGGATAAAAGTCGCGTGTGATGGTCCGTTTAACATAAGCCGCCAGAAACGCGATGGAAGTTTTTGGCGACTTCAAATGCGTAACGCCGCGTAGGTATAGTAAATATATACACCCCCCAAAAGTTACGCGCCGAAGTTAATACGAGTAATCAAATGATTTCGGTTTACGTTTAGTGAGAGGGGGTAATGGTTTATTTTCTCTCTAATGCCAATGGACCTGAGATGGTATAATAAATAATGGAAGACTACCGTACAACAAATGAGTTCGCCCACCATAATCTGTGTGCGCCTAATTTGAGTGGATACAGAATCATAGAGTAAGATAGCTGATCAATTGAAATGCACTGGGTACAATAATAGCGACTTTTCTTTTAAAAAAAACTATATCAAATAGCTCAATATCCTATTAGTTTTAATTTTTTAATAGAGAAATCTCAAATTACACGTTTCTTCATTTCCCCCTTCGCGCGTGTGCTAGTCTCTGCAACCAAACCCCACCCCCCATTCAAATCTAGGTTTATTAGCTTGCTAACGTCAACACTATCGCTTCTTTGAGCGGTCTTTCATGTCATTCTATTAAATCTATAATAGCGTGGAAACATTATATATCTTATTATATAAGTTATGTTACTACGAAGTGCTGTACCGACAGACTTCTTAGACAGTAAAATCTATCGAGCATGTTTAGATTTTGAAAGTCAGTCATATAACTGAAATTTGATAAATATCTTGTGACCGGCATGACAAGCTTTTTATCTTATTAATTCGCAGTTACATTCCACAGAGATTGTGCTAAGGAATCTCGTGTTGAGTGTGATATATTTATAGAAAATTTTTTTCAATTAATTTCAAAGCGTCTGAGCATATAGTTTATCTCTTTACATAGAGTAGAAATAGATGGAGTGGAGCGGCCACAATTTCTCCACAGTATTATGAGATGAATGTGGTGGAAGAGATTAGAAGACACAAAATAAATACGCCAAACTAAAGAAAACACTACACGACACACTGATGACCTGGCGTGGTTATACTCAGAATACTTAAGCCCATCCGAGACTATTAAGAATAAAATACATGTAATTTAATAACAAAATATTATTACTACAAATACATGTGTATCTCAAAACTTTTTATACTAAAGCCCATCAAATTACATGTCGGCATAATATCCCAAAACTCCCCCCCACCTCCGTTAACATTTACATGCTATTAACTGTGTTATATGATATTTCATCTCTAGCTTACAAATAATTAAAAAAAAATATGTTCGATCAAATAAAGACTGGTATTACAGAATAGTTTATTTATTTTCGATTATAACCAGGTGATAAGATAAGATTATTGATGTTATATAACAAAATCATGTTTACGTATTAAATCCTTAAATTAATAAATTTGTTTATATATACTGGCCCTTAAGAACCTTAAAATCATCACTCATTAAAAATAATTCTGTTCAGTGTGATAATTCTTGATAAAAATGCCTATGTATTCTAAACATATGTAAAAAAGCTTATTATTTTAAACG
>CM062822.1:34454794-34668895 GCA_031772345.1 Himalopsyche anomala | reverse complement strand
ACCTGTAATAATGTTTCTTTTATTACTCAGTGAGCTATTTAACTTGTTATATTTTAAAAATGAGAGCCACTGATTTTGTAATCTATGCCAGGGTTTCTCAACGGGGGCCACAGAGAACATTTTTTTTATGGGAGCCACAGTACAGTTTAGGAGGCTAATGGAAAAGAAAAAGCATAAGTGTTGTATAATATAATGTGTAAGTATTTTATCACGATCCGTCACTGCCATGTTAAAGTCTATGTTAAAGTTTACACATACGATTCAGTAGAAACGACACAGCTTGAGATTAGAAATTTGTATGTTTAACTAACAACAAGTCGTAATAAGATGTCTTGGACACTGTTAAAAAGCCAACGACAGGTTGTGAATGAAAATCGTTACAGGGAAAAACTAACAGTAAGTCGTCGGTGTTCCGTCAATATCTTAAAATTTTAAGAAATTTTATAATTGAATACACTGTGAAGTGTTAACATTTCATGCTTGGCTGACTAAAGATGATCTAATGGTATACATATATATATATATATATATATATAAGTTAAAATGGAATTATTAAAAAAAAATCTCGGAGTCGTAGTCGTTAATTATTTTAAAGCTGGAGTCGGAGTCGCCTTTTTTTCACGCGACTCCACAGCCCTGGAAAAAACTAACCCCACTACTACAAACCACAGAATAACTTTGTAAATATATATTATTTATTATTATTATATTATAAATACACGTATATCACTTATAGTACATATTTTGAAATACATAACACTAACGAACCACAAACTTTTTCTGTCTATCATTTCATTATTTTTTTGTATGAAATTCGACTGATGACCATTTCGACCTACGTCCTAGGTGGTGGAACGGAACCCCGTTGTAAGTCGAGAACTGACTGTATTGATAGTGAACACTTTAAAAGGCCTCAATATTTATGTTACATAGATAATTATAATATCAAAATATAGATAAATTTATGCTTATCTAACAAATACAGTTAAGAATTCAGCATTAATGAAAATTACTGATAAACAATGCATCAACTGAGTCATTCCAGACAAAGAAATGATATCCAAACTCATTTTTGACAAAAGTGTTACTTACCTAATTCTGCTAGTACGGAGACGATATACTCTTCTGAATGATATATTCTATTTTACTACTGGTGTTACGGAAATCTGAGGAAACTTTTGTTTTTTCTGTGGGAGAGAAAAATTTACGTAACTACTGTTTTCAAACATGCACTACATTTTGCTATCATTATTAAATATTACCACCAATTGACACAGTTGTATGGGTTCATGTTTATCAATTAGTTTACATATCAGAACCACGTTACTAATCACTTGAACAGTTGAAAATTATTTTAATCCAGTGGCGGATTAAGCGAACGAGAGGCCCCAGGCGCAATAAAATTTGGAGGCCCTTTTTTCAGATAACATAAAAACGGCAGAAAATTACATGTAAAATATTAAAAATATATTAAAATCTGAACAAACTGTATATAGATTACACAGTATAAGCTATTTGGGAGGCCCTTAAAATTTCGCTTATAGGATAATCCGCCACTATTTTTAGCCAAGCGAAACCATTCTTGGCGTCATAATGATAAGTTAAAAACTATTATGTTTACAGCCAACGTTCCCTCTATTTTTTCTATTGTGTGTGGGGACCATCAACTTCTGTGAGCGGTAAATTTTCAGCAAAATAAAAAATCGGTGACACAAACTTATTTTTACAATATTTCTGTGTGCAGCCTTGTGCGGGGATGGAAAAATGTGTGCGAGCACATTTTGGAAGGTGTGCGCGCGCACACCTTAGCGGGAACATTGGTTACAACAATTAAAACTATAATTAAAAACTATTATAGTACAGTGGAAACCCAATCTATCGATTAACCACATTTATCGTTTTTTGGGAGACACTTAAAAATGAGTTGTTTTACTCTGTAGTTTTTACACCATAAAACTGCGACTCTCCATGAGCTAGTAATTACTTTTAACAAATTAGTCAGTTGCAAACATTGAATATTATATATTTTCGCATGTTTTTAAGTATGACAATTTTTAGTATCAATAAACAAAATTTTAAATAGTTTTCCTTTATATTACGTCATGTGTTTAATTTCAGAAAAGTTTGATGCTAATCTTCTAACAATTCTTTTTTTTATCGGAAAGACTTAAAAAAATGTTAAAAAAACATTTAACTAATATACACAAATTAGAAGATTAAACTTTTCACACGGTATTATCTCATAGTATTTGTTTTTTATTGAGAATAAATATAATATGTGAGGCAAACCTGGAGCAAAAGTTCGCCCAACGTGGGGCTCGAACCCACGACCCTGAGATTAAGAGTCTCATGCTCTACCGACTGAGCTAGCCGGGCATGCATAGATTCGAAATAAGTTTTATTTTATTCCGCAAAACGTTACAGCTTTGTTTTGAGATATTTTTAAACGGTAGAAAAAAACAAATTCCTGATTCCTGACTGACAAAAATTATTTATATTATCTTAAATACGTTCTACTGAGTATTTTGTTGAATAGCTTTATATAATTAATACGTCATGTGATTTTAGCATTCAGCCATAATTTAGATCATGTGTTTTAAATTATATATGCTTCGTATATGCATCAATATATTGAAACACCTCATCGCATTTTATGTAAGAAAAAATACGTAACTGGGGTGTGTATTAAGGCAGCGGTGGGCTGCCAACACGTTAACAAGGGGCTCGCTTAATCTCAAAGCAATTATCGGAGTTCTAGGGAAGGAGTGAATATTTTGTATCACTCCTATGCAATTATATGCAATACTTAAATAATAAACCTATTTTTACTTAATACACTTATAATATGTAACAATTTGCAATTTACTGTAAGCTTATCAAAGTTGATGGTCAAAAATGTACTACTGTGTAAACTGAGCTGTCGCAGATAATATTTGAATCGGCAATTGCATTTATATACTAATTTGATCTGAGAATATTGTTTCCTTTTAAATAAACAAGAGGCTCGCGCGGCCTTACTAAAATTAAACAAGGGGCTCGTGCGAGCCCCTCTGACACCCCCCCATGTATTTTGATATTCAAGCATCACACATATCCATACAATCCCATCGTTCCGTTTTAAAATCAATGTGTTATTTTTTCTTCAATAGAATCTATGTCTTTATCACCAACTGAAGCTTAAAAGTATATAAATGAATTGGTCCTATAACCAGCCCGTTATAAAATCAATTCATTTATATTAATAAATCTTTCGTTCCGAGTCTTAAAATTTTGTTTTCACTTACACAATTTTTCTTGAAGCATTTCAATATTTAAATATAGAGATGAAATCACTTTGTTGGGTTAGGCCAGTGGTATCTTTTCAAATTTTTTTCATTTTAATCTGTATATTTTTTTTTACATTCACACCTCGTTTTGTATTCTTTTCATTGTAGAAACAAACACCCCTGATTTTCTTTGAGATATCTTTTTGTAATAAAAAACAATTTAAAGTGAAATAACGAGAAATCTGTTATTAATGTTTAAAAGTATAGCACTCGCAAACGTTGCAGTTGAATTAATTGAAGTATCGCAACGAAAAATAGAGAAACAAACACGTTTGAACGATAAGTAGTTCTTCGTTATTCCTGCACAGTGCAAAGAACACTTAAACTATAGATAGTTTATATCTGTGATCTTTCGTTTTAGTTCAATGTTTTTTTTTTATTCTATTTCGTCTTTTGAAAAATGTAAGAAAAATGTTTTGTGTTTATTCTTACTACTTTTTTTCGTTAAAAATGTTGTAAAATCTTAACATATATCCAGTGCCGGCATGAGGTTATTTGACGCCCTAGGCAACGGCTATTAGCGCGCCCTTTTTAACACATCGTCTCATTTTTTTCGAAATAATGAAGAAGAAGAAACAATTCGGGATCATTATGTATTTTTTTTTTATAAATCCATGTCCGCTCCCAATGTGGAGCATATAGCCTCCTTATGGAGATATCCAAACAGAAGTTTTTCTACGTGAACTTTTTCTTATTCAGTCGCTCATCCACTCTTTATCGATTCATATAGAATACGATACATAATTACAACGATCACATACAACCTTCAAAATAAAGTATAACTTACTATTATTTATTATTATTAGAGTATATAAAAATAATTTTAATACTCCATTTACGCGCCCCCTAATGGTTTGCGCCCTAGGCGGTTGCCTATTTTTCCTATATGGTGGCGCCGGCCCTGCATATATCATGTTTTTTCCATTCTGCGATCCTACAAAAGTATAAATTGATTTTCAATAATCATTCCTAAAACTTCGTCAAAGGAATAATTAATTGTATAAACTATCAAAATCAAAAAAAGATTGCCGAATTTTTACATTTATTCAGTAAAATATTTCATACACTTATCTGTTTTTGATATTTCAATTCTCGTAATAGCGAAACTATTTTTAGAAAATAATCTTCTTGTTTTCGAAATCTAAACATCAAGCATGCTAGATTTAACTCGAAAAACAAATGATAGATGTATTAGAAGATTTGCGGTTACAGATATTTTTCTACAAGCAACTAGGTATCTAAATAAAATCATATCTAGAAGTCAATAACGTTATTTCTACCACTATGATTATATTTTAATATTACAAATATCTTTGGAAAAATTCACATTAGATAGATAAGTCTGGTATATGTCATTTGGTTATTAAGACTTTTATAAGTTATCTAAATATGCATAACACGAATTCATCTGGGGTCTTATATGAGGCGTGATAAACTTTTTCGATTAAAATACCGCGTAATCATATTATATATGTGAGACGACTCGTCATCAAATAAATTAATTGCAAACATATATCTGGTATATCGGTCTCCAACAAAACAGGCTAAGGCCATTTCATATAATATTATATCATACATAACCCATTGGTGTACACATAGAATCTTTTTTTTATTGGAAGTTATTTAAGTTATTTATTGCCTGTCTCTTCTTCCAACCGGATGGATACCGGCGTCGTGGAAGGCCACTGATGACCATTATCAGGATGTACTCAGCGGAGTTGCGGGACGCTGGGATGACCTGGGAGGAAGCAAGGAGACTGGCTGGAGATAGAGAGTCATGGAGGAACTTTGTGGTGACCATATGCTCCGTATAGGGAGCGGATATGGAATAAAAAATTAAAAAAAAAAAAAAAAAAAAAGTTGTTTAAAAATAATATAGATTTGATCTTCATAGATTTATTTAAAAATACTGCAGTGAATTGTGTGTATACGTCATATGAGTATATGAAATGATTATATGAGTATGTATATCTAGAAAACTTTGGAAAAATTGAATGAATTGGTTCGCCAACACCAAAATAATAATTGAGTTTCAAAAATTAACAAACGTTTTTGGTACATGTATATTTTTTAACATGTTTGCTCCAAATTTTAAGCATGTACACTCCAAATGAATCTCAACATGACTCTTTCTACGAAAACTACTTGTTATTCAAATTTTCTTATTCAAATAATGTAGGGCTAGGATAAGGGGTTGGCTAATCGCTCTCGTTACGTATTTTAAGATCGGATAAACAGAAGAAATTTTAGACATCACGGAAATTCATGCATTTAAAGAGAAATCCATGAATCGATTGAAAAATGAATTTTGTAAAACTTTCCGTAACCAAAGCCACTGGCGTTAACCTTTCGACCATGGACACGACAAACGATGTATTTTAATCTGTAAATAAAATTACACATGTATGTATACGACAACAACATCAGAAATTTTCATAAATTTAAAACACAAATATTTTTTATATTTCTAAAAAAATTCTTTAGAACCCACTGGCAAGTGATAAACAAATGTATACTTTGTCGTTAAAAATATGCCAAAAAGTTTTTTTTATTTTGCATAATATTATATTTTCGTAGAATTTCTTGTGAAGCCTCAATAAGTAGTTTATCAACAGAAATACTTTGAGGATCTCAAATTAAATTTGTTCCTTCAGAGTAAATCACAAAAGGAGAATTCCTTTCCTTTTTATCGCAGAAGGAATCAAGCAAAACAGAAACTGCCATAAAAGTTTCCCTTCAATATGTTTTTATCAGATAAAGAAAGCAATTCCAGGCAAACTCACAACAAGTAAAATATAATTTACGTGTCGTACAATGAAAAATGGGTAATAATTTTGAGTATTTAAATCCAAATTAAATAACAAAAGAACCGTAACGAAGGCTTTTCTGTAATTTATGCACGTTTTGGGAATCGGGAAAACCTGAATTCAAATTTTATCGTGGGTCTTTTTTCCAATTTACAAAATCAACTCCAGGCGAAAAAAAATAACGCGCAGTAGACATCTATTGTCTGGATTTTATATTATTCGCAAGTAATTTATAGTGACGATGGCTTGTGAATTATGAATATTATTAATTATTTCATTGAAAAATAATTATAATGGCACAAAGAAGAAAACTTTTATATCCTGGCGCTCTTGCTTGTTTAAAAATGACCAGCTGTAAATTAAAAATCTTTTAAAATAGTGCTGTGAATGTGATAAATAAGAAATCGTGTTTTTACGGTCTTTAGAAATAAAAACGTTTCCAACCACTACTCTAAGGTGCATATTATGATTTGGTTATCAAGGTACAATATTATTTCAAATTATTAAAAATACGCTTTAAAACGATATGATAATATATAGAAGAAAAAATGCTAATACCATTTAACATTTTATTGGTTGTATAACGTGGAGAAAATTGGTTTTATGAAAACGTATTATAAATAAAAAATAAGTTTTTTTAGATTTTTTATGATACTCAACGTTGTACCCACCTTCACACTCCTCTTACAGGGTGTATTCCGTAGCTTAACGACACTGGTTCAAAATTTTGACAGACATGTTCTGAGAATAAATCGGTTGCATCCACTACAGTCTGAAGAAAGATACGTAAAATAATAAAGTAAAAAATAAAAAGGCTTTTATTTTTTTGGTTCCATTTTCTTTACAAAAGTCGTCGTAAACTTCTTGAATGCCTTATAATTTGCTTAAATGCAGACCTACTTATAGTTGTATCGTCTCGAGCAATTTTTTCAGTTAATTGATCATGTTTGGACATTTCCACAGAATATGATTAGCATCCTAAATCGTATTATTTCCTCATTTACAATTTGCGGTATACATATACTAATTAATATATTTTTTCTTACTATATTTTCCCAACATATATCAACTGTGCTTAGATAAAAAAATATCAACCCACACAGAACAAATTTTACATCAGGGATGAAAAATATTTTTTAATGATTTTTTGCTAAAGTCAAATTATTAAATTAACGCAACAGTGAATTGAAAAAAGACTGATGTTTTATTAACTCAAATAAACTTAAATTTAATACATTTTTTTAGAAAACCCTTTATGAATCTCTAATCTTCTTTTTTCAAACTTAAAAGCTAAATTTAAGTCTTTTGACAGATGGTGTATTTAGTTGTAAACATTGTGATGATCAAATAAAACTACTTTAAAAAAATTAAGGGTTGATCCCTTATACCTAAACACAGTCAATATGAATCTAAAATGTTTTGATAACGTATGGCTAAAAAAAATCTTATTGGAGAAGATCGCACCATCAAGAATTTTATTTTCTTCACCTTTCAATCTAACACTACTCAGTTACGCTCCATCAAGTAGAAAAACACAAAACTTTTCTATTTTGAACAGAAAACATCCAACCGACAACGTATTAACTAACACCAATGGTTCATTCTATACAAGCTTTTAACTGCGGTCGAACATGTCAATTGGTGGTGCATGTAACAAACAAACAAACAAATAAACAACCAATCCAAGATCAAAGGTTTTCAATTTTATCACGATATCACAAAAATAAAAAGTACACTATCTGTTCACTTTTAGTATGTTCTCTGAGAATATTTGGTGAAAAGGTATTATAATCAAAGAATAAAATATATATTTTTTCAAATTACCACTTTTACTTAATATTATCATGGCCGGGTTTGCTCATGACGAAAATATTTAACTTAATTACTTTTTGACGAGTTTTGTAATTACATTTTAATTTTAGTCAATTTAGTGTTACTTACTCTAATTTGTTCTTTTCAATACCACTTGCTTATTGCACCTTATTAATTTCATTTTGATTTTTATAAATCTCTCCACGTACAATTAATTACCTCGATAGATATTAAGTTAATATTGTATTATTAGAAATGAGATTTAGAAAAGTATTTTGGCATATATATTTTAAATTAATTAATTTACGTTTCCGAAAAAGGCTTACCTGCGCAGTATATTTTTCCATGAATATCGAGTAGTTGTAACGTTAGTGAAATATTTCACATTATAAATTTATTTTTGTAGCTCTACAATAAGAAAGAAAAACCTTTATGGTATATTTTTAGGCCATTTATAATTAACTTTTCACTACACCAATACATCAACAGTTTTAACGGTTATTTATTCAGTTGCCTTTCAAAAATAAGACCTTTATCAAAATGATTTATTTTCATATCTTTTAACGAGAATCTTAGCACCTTTTTTCTACCATCACTAGGCCATACTAAGTGTTGTACACCCTTTTGTACTCGTTTGAGAATCCATTTCACAATAGCTGTGTATTTAAAATTTATGTTTTCTTAACAAAACGATTCCCATACTGAATAATACGCCATTAAAAAAATAACATTTAGTGCAAGTTTTGTGGTAAGAGCCCAACTGTTTTTCCAGTTAGCAATAAATAATATAAAACTAATTTTAATCGAATATCCTAGAAATAATTTATTTTATCCATTAACGCAATCATTTAAACTACTGTTGATCCAAATTTAGAGTATTATATTATAACAACTGAATCTAAAATATTATAATTGATAATTATAAAGCAATTTTTTGAAACACAATGAGAGCTCAGTCATGCCAGCATAATTGGAGTGTTGTAAGGCACAATGATTAAGTTGTATATAATAAGCTTTAAGGTCATGTATCGGATGCCCTTTGAAAGATTGTAAAATTTAACCTATAGCCTTTAGAATATGAGACAGCTTAACAACAATTTTAAACATTTTTGAAGTTTATTTTCTCTGCGATTTACGTTAAAACGAATCAAGCGATTCGAAAAACGTTAAAGGTACGTATATGCGTTACCGTGATGAATTCATTTGAATTGAAAAACTTTTGTAATTATCACGTACGCTATATTTTCAAAATATATTTTTTGAATTAGATATTTACGACTTGAACCCAACCCCCACCGTATGGCTAGGGTAGAGCTCTTACAGCAGGGCTTCTGTACAGTGGTGGGCTGCCAAAATGTTAACAAAGGACTCGACTAATCTGAGAGATATTCACAGTGCTAATATATCTTTATCACTCTTATATGATGATTCGCAACAATTATGAAATCAATCGAATGTTAGAATGTTACTTAATATTCTTGTAGTATGTTAAATATACTGCTATATAAATTTAAAAAACTGTCTGATATCTTTTTGTATGGACCCGTAATAATTGCATTTATAAGAAATTTCCAAATGTAACAGGTCTTTTATTTCATATTACATATAAACCATCCACAGCAATTACTGTTGATCTGAGAATATTTTTTTTACTTTAACAAGGGGCTCGCGCGAGCCCCTCCAAGCCCCCTCCAGCCCACTCCTGTTTCTATACTCTGAGCTATTTTCATGCACCCTTACAACATATATAATAATAATAAACAAAATCTTACACTATCAATTTTAGCAAATTAGTAAGTGAAATGCATTGTCAAAGATCGCACTAATTGTCCTTTGCTATTTTTAAAGATAGTTTTTGTTTCCCAAATTGTATTTTATAATATAATAATATTGTTTTCTCTCTTTTATCTTTGTAGTTTTGATATTTTTTTATTTTTGGAATGGTGTTTTTCATACCATCGCTTAATAATTTTACCATTCACCCAGGCTTTTTTCTGATAGTCATATTCAAACGGAAGACTTTTGGTATTCTGATAAATATCTGAGGTTCTTTGATTTCCAAGAACGCAAAACAACGAACAAAATGTTCCATCACGTTCGTCGTACGTAAACTAAAGTGGAAGCAATTTACAAATTCGTAAAATTTTTGTTGACATATTTTCAACTATTCGATAATAGAGGTTCTACTGCAGTGCGTTTTGGTTGAGATGCTATTTTTTATTGAAAAAATAAGAGATCCCCTCGTAATTACGCCACTGGCTCCCTGTAAAGGAATGCATAACACATCTTGGATGATTTTAAAATCCTATTAAGCTAGATTCTATCAAATAAACGATTTTTTGTTTATAAGCAATTTAATAATTTGTGTTAATTATAGGTGTCTCTGTAGACCGTGACTCTTACCCTTAAGCCTCAAATGCGCCCGTTACCACAATAAGGTTAAGAACTCCTGTTTTAAAGCCATTTACTACCCACAAATACCACAAAGACCAATTGAGTATTGTTTCACCAGAGATGCAAAGGTAATGTAATGTTTTCACTGTAGTACAAGATTACTAAAGGGAACAAATTAAATGGTCAGAATTGAAATCAATTTTTGGTCAGAATAAAAATATGTACGGTCAAAATATTTTATAACAATTTTGGTTAGTAGGTTAGGTTAGGTTAGGTTTTTTTAAAAATTTCATTTAAATTATGACTATTTATTCTGACCGATATATTACGACTATTTAATATAAATTCTGACCAGAAAAATACAAGCCATTATTAAATGCTTTCCTCTCACTGAATAGATCGAAAGAATCTTCATATATGCCTTGTTTACTGAGATCTCTATGACTTGAAAAGAGTTCTGGCATATTGGATGTTGTGATACAGCACTTATGATAGGAATCAGTCAGTATAATTTACACTTCCTCGGAAAAATCCACGCCACGTCTCCGTACTCAAGAAACTTACGACCTTCATCCCGTCTTCAATGATCACATTAGGCTTCTTGTCTCACCATCAGACGTATATAGTCAGGTGTAATAAATAGGAAGGTCACGTTTACACGAAAACCTGAGAGATGGATTACGGTTAACGAGTCACGAGGCTGTCTTGTTCATTTTATTTTAAGGCGTAGTCGATTTACTTTGCTGTAAATATCGAAGTTTGATTTAAAAAATGTACAAACAAGAAATGATTTTATATTTTAATTAAAACTAAGGGAGAGAGTGGCTAGTTTTTTTTATTATTATTTCAAAATAATTATATAATATGCTTGGTATATTTCACATGATTGTCAGAGATACAAAATAAATAATCCGCCACCTGTGTGGTCGAGTGGTCAACGTTGTTTTTTTTCAATTTTGTCAAATTTCTTTGGAATCGAAGGTGGAGTCGTCTACTTCTCTACAAACTTTTGCGTTTATTTAATTTTGTCCACACGCTGTTTTGTTTTTTTTTTAATTATTTTTATTACAAACACCCTTCAATACAGTACGCATTCAAACGTTGCCAAAAATATTACCTAGTTCTGGGGTGGGGAACCTTTTATTTTTAAAAAAATATTAATTTTATTTTAAAAAATATTTGAAATTACAGCTTACGCCAATGCGTCAAATATTTTGAAGTTGAAAGATCATACGAGATATATACTCGATGAGAATTTTTGAAAGTCACATGAGATTAACTCAAGGAGAATTGACTTCACAAACACCCATGTCTTAGATCTCAAATTAAAATTGAAAAAAATCCAATTTTGACATTGACCTTACCGGGAATCGAACCCAGACCCTTCTGATCGGTAGAGCAAGCTCTAACCAACTAGACCACAGCGGGCGAAAAAAGCTACATTCATTTATCTGATTCAACATAAGGCTGCAGTAAATAAAACGTTGAAACCTCCCCCCTTTTTATCGACTGTTGAACATATAATGAGTCAAGTTTGTTTCCCAACACCACCCGTTGTGTACATATAGCCAACGTTTAATGGCCGCCTTCCACAACGCTATTGACAGAAAAAAAGGAGTCTACACTTTACATTCATGGCCCGAGCAGAACTGCACGGGACTGATTTTGAACCATGCACTAACGTGCTTAAAATAATAATAATAATAATAAAAGTGTGACTAGCTCAGGCACTTGTTTACGCTCTTTTTCCAAACGCTTAAGTAAATTTTTTTGATCATGGTGAATATTTTGGTCATGTCAAAAGGCCGCGCCAGAGTAGCCAAGAGGCCGCAGATTCCCCTCCACTGATCTAGTATATACTATTATATAATGTATTATAGTATTGCTTAAGATCGCGAGCTGTTTTATTATCGTATTTAGTGAATAAATAAATACACCAACAAAGAATGTTATAAATATAAGTTAACCACTATCGAGAAAAAAATGTACCTTAATGCCCGCCATTCCTTCAGATTGGCGGTGTGTTAGGAAACGATATCGCACTGCGCCAACCTGAGAATTCGAGATTAGAAAATTATTCCGTCGGCGCCTCGGCATGAATATTTATCAAACGAAATATTAGACATTAAGCTGTAAACAGACAACTTCCGCTCATCTGCTAACCAGAAATTTTCATAGAAATAAGTGAGTAATAATATTCGTCAACTCGACAGACATAAATATGAAATATCTGAAAGTAAAAACGGGAAAGTCCACATTTGATTACAGTTTGAAAAATACACACATTTACTGTACTTTCTTTTCAATGGAGAAGCGAGTTTTTTTTTTACCATGTCCGCTCCCAATGTGAAGCGTATGGACTCCTAATGGAGTTTATCTCAACTGAAGTGTTTCTACGAGAACCGCTTGTTACTCAGTTGCTCACAACCGCTCTTCTTCCAAAGAGAGTAGGAATAGAAGGGACAGGGCTAGGACAGGACTAGTGGTTAGCTAATCGCTCTTGATTCGCCCCGTTCATACGATAGGATGGGTGGGAATAGGGAATTCAAGACATCACATACACCCATGCGTTTGAACAGAGATTCATGAATCGATTGAAAAATCAATTTATAAAACTGCCCGTACTGGGATTCGAACCCGTGACCTCCGTAGCGGTAACCAACGACGTTAACCACTCGACCACACAGGCGGCAAGTTACCAAAAAAAAAATGTTAAATTGAGTCATGAATAAGAAAAAATCGCGCAAAAAAGAATAGAGTGTATTTATATAACATCCCTAAGATCAAACAGTGATAACTACGCTTAAACTATATTATATGAGGAAACTAATGAAGCAGGCTACCAAGACAACTGTCAGAGAAGGTAGGCCTACATTAAGAGATTCTATATTTAATACAAGTTTTTCTAAGTTGCTTATTGTATTAAAAACGGGCTGTAAGTGATTATTTGGATACAACTTTGATTTATTTGAAGATGGGTCTCCAAAATAAATAAATTTACGGAAATTATTTTTAATGATGCGTTTGTAGAATACGTTATTTTATTTATTAATGTTATACCTTTTCCACCAAGCTTATATACAAATTTATTTTATAAAATGTGCGCATTAAGTACTAAAATTAGAAAAACCATATTATGTAGTTTTTCTCAAAAGTTTGTCAGTAAGTTACTTCATTTGTATAGAGTAAAAATATCTTAGTATTTCAGTTCTACAGTTTTTTATATATGTTATACGTTGATAGCTATTTCGGCTTTTGCCATCGTCAGAACTATAATGTTCTGATAGTTCTGACGATGGCGAAAGCCAAAATAGCTATCAACGTATAACATATATAAAAAACTGTAGAACTGAAATACTAAGATATTTTTACCCTATTTAAATGGAGTTCTACCAAGTAAATGCCAAATCAATAAATACTTAATTTGTCCTTGAAACGGCAGCATGATATAATTTATTATGTTATTTTTCAATATATTTATTATTAATAACTTACAAATCCCGATTATTTCATCCGTAAAAAATGTTAAGTCTTTAAATGACATGTAAATTACAAAAAAAATCCATATTTATGGTATTATGTTTCGCTTATATTTATTGCAATTTGCAGTAGATAACTAAAATTTTTAATTGTAAGTATAAAACGGTGGACACCAACAAACTATAGTTAAAATACAGTTTCATTTGAAACTCAAAAATGTATATAAGTATATATCGGTTTTTTATAACACTTCATATTACGGCCTTTTACTAAATCGCCTTCGCTTAAATTTTTGCAGTTTAAGAAGTTTTATAATGCGAATATTAAACTCAATAGAGAGCAATTAATTATTCGTAATATCTGAATATATTGTAAAACATTTTCCAAATATCTATTGACATGACAATATACTCTTTTTGGTGGTATTTTATATGAAATATCAAAAAATCGATTGTTATTTACTCGACCGTTAGTGCGATCTCAATTGGCCGTTTATTTTGCTTTGTATATTTTCTTTTATTAGTATTGATATTTGTAATACCAGGTATTAATATAAAACACCAGTATTGGTATATTTGTTCGGTATTGCAATCCCAAGTTGAAACACGCCAACTTGTTCTGCTTATATTTTATTACACAAAATGTGAAATTTGTTTAGGCTATGAAGCAATATCTCATATAATAATTTACATACCTATACGCATTCATAGCAACCCGAAGGTTTGTTTTCCTTCAGGAAACAAAGCTTCAGATTTATGGCATGAAAGAAAAACACGTACATACATAGGTATGAAAAGATTTCTGACTTAAAACCTAAACAAATAAATGTTACTATCAGCATATGCAGTATAGAGAAATTGGCAGAAAGCTTAAAAATAATATCAATCAATTCTTTGAAGGTGAAACAGACTTGTGCTGTAAATAATTTACGGTATCGTATTGTTTTCTGTATTTTGAATATATATATATACATATATATATAAATTTAATCATTTATTATACATATAATTATTCTCGTATGACAAAAATAATATGTTTTGAAATGTAATTAAAACTCTAAAATTCTGAAGTTGGTTCTTAATATTTTGAGACAAATTCTAGTTAGGAATATATTAAATAATATATTTTCAAAAAAAAAATGTTTTTAATAATTTTCCGAAAACAGTAGCTAAATTATCTTGTGAATTGTTTGCTCAATCATAATTGAAATCATAAAGGAATATCTATATTTAGTCTCAGCCTTATTTATTATTTGTCTCGACGGACCGATAATCCCATAATCTTGACTGTAAATTCCACTGCGGCCGATATTCAGACTGAAGCCAGAGTCTAATCAAATTTCAACGTTAAATCAAATTAGAGATAAACAAAATTCGATATTGGAATAAGAATATTTATATTCAATTTGAAAGAAATTTAGTTTTTAGTTTTTTGTAATGTAAATAATATTATTGAAAATAAGCGAACAAATATTATTAGCTTTATTGTTATAAAATTTCACTGTTATTATTGATGGAGAATCAGAATAAGAAATAATGAAAAAAGTTAAAATAAGAAATAATAAAAGCTGGTAAAAATTTGATCAAATGCGTCAGTATATTTCATAAAACATTACCCAAAACCACGTTGAATTAAAAACATGTGTAAACTTAATAATGTAATTGCCGTTGGCTACCACTACGGAGGTCACGAGTTCGAATCCCAGTACGGGCAGTTTTAAAAATTGATTTTTAAATCGATTTATTCCTGTTCAAAGGCATGGATGTATGTGATGTCTTGAATTCCCTCTTCCCACCCATCCTATCTTATGAACGAGGCGTATCGAGAGCGATTAGCTAACCACTAGTCCTGTCCTAGCTCTTTCTTTCTATTCCTACTCTCTTTGGAAAAAGATAGGTTGAGCAACTGAGTAACAAGCAGTTCTCGTAGAAACACTTCTGTTGAGATAAACTCGAATAATGATTATTCGTTCGATTAGCATCAATAAATTTTAGTTATAATATATAAGTCGAAACTTTTACGTATTAAAGAAAAGTTTTTTACTCGAAGTTTAAATATTTCAGAATCAATATTGATGGACGTATGGCCCACCTTATTATAACTGAAATGTGCTATAAATCTTTCTTCGAAAAACTTATATGGCGCTGCCTTGATGAAAAAGCTGTTAAGAAAGGAAGTAATTTGTGTACACAAATTACGTTATTAAAAATTCAATACCCCACAAAAAAACTTTATGAACACGCGTAGACTTTCAATCTGAAAGACATCCAATACAAAACATCCCCTTGTATTGATCTAAAAAAAATCTTTGTGGTAAAGTGACAATAGTTAAAAAAGACAGTTGAAGTAACCCAGAAGAAAGTTTGCAAAGGAAAATTGTGAAATTATCTCTCTAGGCAAAGCTAACATATATATTTGTTCGAATTAAATAATCTGAGCTTTAGACGCTGAGAAAATATTTACTTTAGGCAATTTCCGATCTTCACAGCGAGCTGGCATTTGCAATGTCTAAATTCATTACTATCAATGATAATCCAAAACGATAATCTGAGCAAACATATGAAATAGTATCATCGGAATTTGTTAGAACTATTTGTACATTCTGTATGCCTTAAGGCTTCAGAATATATTTGTTTTATGATTTTCTTAAATTTTGTTGGAATAATTATTGTAAAGTACCTAGAATATCAAAATTGAAACTTAAATTTAAATATTGACCATTAAGAGTAATTTAATAAATATTACAGATTTTTTAATCGTGTGTCTATCGCTGTTAGGAATTTTTTCTCATGGTTTTATAGTCGCTGATTTTAATTCAGGTACGATAAATCAATTACATTTAAGTAAAAAAATATAACAAAGTTTTTATATAACGAAACAAAAAATAACTAAAACAAAGTTATGCAGTTTTTGTTTCATATGTTTCTGCAAAAAACAAGATGTTTTGAGCTCAATGTTTTGTTGAAACATATTTTATTTACAATTTTCCCCTTGTTAATATTGTGTAAACCTTACGAAACTCTATACAATAATAAGAAAAAATAACGTTACAAAACCGCTAGTGCTAAAAAATACATCTTCGTAACATAATTTGATATCAGATAGTATGTAAGGTATTGATCAGACTGGTACTAAAGTTGTAAAACATTATTATATTATATATTTTTTGTTTATTTAATAATATATAGCCATTTCGTTGCTATTATAGCTATAAATTTGTGTTAAGGCTTGTTTTATTAGGCGAAAAACCGATACAATAAAAAACACTAATGTAGAAAAATCATTTCACCATAAACGAATATATTTAGAATTTTTAATTTTAACAAAACTAAAATTTCATATCGAAAACTGTTACGCATACCGCAAAATAAAATGTGAAATTCTTATTGATAACGAATGTGGGTATTTTTTCTTCTCTGTGATTGTTTTTCATTGATTCAAAACAATAGAAATCATCCTAATTGAATTGATACATTCAAATTAATTATCAACATCGTTGGTGTTACGATAGCTTTTAACTTTTAATTACAATTATTTAAATTGTTTGCTTGCACAAAACTTGTAACGCGTAAACAATAATATTATGCTGTGGATACTGGATAGGTAAATTAATCAAAAGGAGGATTGATTGAAAATTTGATGCAGTTGGTATGTTATTTTATTTGTTTTTTATTAAAATTTTACACAAGAATTCATTCAATTTAATTCTAATACAAAACATAAAAACAAATCATTCAGATTACTTGGAAAACAAAACAATACATATACATTCAAAAATAATTTATCAATGTAATTTCATATAGTTTTCTTCCATTCCTGGTTTCAAAAATTCATAGAATTTTTTTCACGATTTTTTTTGATTTTTTCCTTCCTGTTTTTCTTAATTCACTCGAAAATCATACATATATAACTTTCTTAACTACTTTACTATTATCTTTAACCTTGTACTAAGGTTGCATAAATGGCCAGTCTTCCCTTAGGAATTACAATCAGAAAAGTTTATAAATAAATATTTCATTGTGTAATATTATATTTTACTACATTTTAAGAAACCAACAAATGAAATAATTTTATTTTTACAAGGCGTTAAAAAAAATTCGCATTTAAACGAGAATTACGCTTTATTCAAAGCTTTTTTACCATTTTTACGCTACTTTTTCATTACACTATTTACAAGTATAATGAAGAAATTGAAAAGTCTGACTGTCATTTTGTTTTTTCTCTTTTTTATTCATCCGCAAATGTTCTCATAAGAATAAAAATTTAAAAGACTCAAAAAGAACAAAAAAAGATTCACCGAATCTTTTTAAAGTTCACTTCATTCACCGAGTACCAATTTACTTTTATTTCCATACCAAAAGCCGAAAAACAATATTCTAGAACGCGTTTAGTAATACATAATGTTATTGCATATCGACTGTGAAAAGAAAAATGGACGATACCCACACAATTTTACAGGAGGCGCAAAAAACGTGTTATGATGATTTTGGGCCATATGCAAATTATGAATTATACACAACCTTAAAGTGCACAGAGACTTCTAAACTGGTGTTTAATTGATATAATCTAATATTAATTAATGAAATTTTCAAGGAAAAACTTTTATTTCAGTTTTTTTTCTTGGTTTTAATTTTTCACACGGTCATCTTTTTCAAACTAAAAAGCTAAATTTACATACTAATTCGGCATTTGCAGTTTTCATCCTTTTGCTTGAACGTGATACATTGTGATTATCGAAAAAAACTTGTTTTGAAAAAACTGTGGATTACGTCTTTTTTCCTTTCCACAGTCGATATGAATGTTTAATCTCTACATTTATGAATCTTTTAAGTGTGACATTTAGGGTTTTATGCAAAAATAGTCGTGAGTTGTGTTATTCTATAAAATGTATATTAAAATCCATCAAAAAAGGAGCAATATCTGATTCTATGAATAATGAGGTAAAGAAACATTAGAAGCACATGTCAGTAATATATTTTACATTTGTATACATATCGACACATTTTAAAGGAGAGTGCCTTAAAAAACAAAACCCGGCGTAAGTCGAGCGTTTGATTGTCTTGAACCGAATTTGGGATGTTTATTTTCAGTTATAAATATGTTTTATTGCAAACGACCACAAAATCGACAAACGCCAAACTTTTGTCAGTTTAGCCACTTCCCTGTAATGCTTTAGTTTTGAAGTGACAATACTTTATGTGGGACGTGTCAATTTAATATATATAAATGAATGTTTGTTTGTTCGTACTTTATGCGTTGCCACACCGCTCATCCGATTGTAATAAAAGTTTGACAAACTTTTTGCTTGCACTACCGGGAAGGTTATAAGCGTAGTAAAATTAACTTACAGAAGGTCTTATAAATAAAAAACAATGTTTGTATGTCTGCCATACAGTTCATTTTGACAGCATATACTTGCACTTGCGCGAAGATTATAGTACAATTAGCTTACAGAAGGTGGCGCGTGTGTCGTACTAAAGACAATCGGCAGCAAACGACAAACAGACAGAAAAAGCTAAAATTAGTTTTTTTTACCGTCTCCGCTCCCAATGTGGAGCATATGGACTCCTAATGGAGTTTATCTCAACTGAAGTGTTTCTACGAAAACCGCTTGTTACTCAGTTGCTCAACCTCTCTTTTTCCAAAGAGAGTAGGAATATAAGGGACAGGACTAAGACAGAACTAGTGATTAGCTTATCGCTCTCGATTCGCCCCGTTCATACGATAGGATGGGTGGGAGGGGGGAATTCAAGACATCACATACATCCATGCCTTTGAACAGAAATTCATAAATCGATTGAAAAATCAATTTATAAAACTGTCCGTACTGGGATTCGAACCCGTGACCTCCGTAGCGGTAGCCAACGACGTTGACCACTCGACCACACGAGCGGTGTTAAATTAGTTACTGATCACATAATTTATAACCGTCTGTTTTATTTTTACATTTATATGCTTTTTATTATTAAATGATCAAAAAAAAAAAACAAGCCCCATCAAAACAAACATTTTCAATTAAAATTTAACACTGATTCTCACGTTTGATTCAGAGTGACTTAAATGTAGGAATTTAATTAACGAGTCCGTATAAATAACACGTTCTATCAAACAAAACATTATTATACTTATGTGAGTAAGTCGATACAAATTAAATTATGCAATATACATGCGTACCAATCAACCAACAGTGTTTCATTTTCATTATGTCGAAAGCCTGTATAGGCAACCCATCAACCTTTATGTGCAGAATTGAAATGACGAATTGACGTAAAAAAATATCTATAAAAACATATCGGCTGACACTTTCGTCTCATTTTTATGATTACTCAAAGAAATATTTGTATTTCATTAAGTAATTGAATAGAGCCATTTTTTTATATTAATTCAATAATTGATTTATTTGGTCACGTTGTATTTATGAATGATTGATTCCAATTAGGACATTGATAGTTTTACATTGATTATTTTGTTACAATTAATTCAATAAATAAACATTTTAATTTCCTCAATGTCCTATAAAAATAATATTCGTTTAGCGACTAGACTATCTACCAAAAACAGTATAAATTACAATTAATTAAATACGTTTTAAAATGGCGATAAATTTACTAAAAAGCTTTTTAAGTTCGATCATAATTTAATAGTTAATTATTGAATGCACAAGATAACTGTGGAAAGCATTCATTATAAAACAAGCTTATTAAAAAGGATTTTGAGCAATTGGTATGAAAAACGCTGACAAACAAATGAGACAGTACTTTCTTTACACACAAAATCATGACTATGCGAACCATGAAAGAATTATGTTCTCATTTGTGTATAATAAGTCTGATTTCCTCAATCAAAAAGTCTTTTGTAAATTTAAATTTACAAATCCTACAATGTTGGCGGCTTTTTCCGTGATTGCACTCTCTTGGCAAATGAAACATATAAACTGCACAATGAGATTTCCATAATGAACATCAATTCCATTTGGAGTTCAGAGAAACCAAATTCCTTAATCCAAGAACAAATTTCAACAGAAATTTTGATTGCAGATCTATATACTTAGATAATTATTACATTGGATGTTCTTGAAGTTTGAATCAAAGGATTTTAGAGATTGAAAATGGCCGACGTTTAATACTAATTTTAGATAAGTAATGGATAATAAACTTCTTGAATTAATAATAATAAAATAGTGACTGAAAGATGTGAATAAAGTTTTCATAGCAATCTTAATGATTGATTAAAATTACACATGTATCAAAAGATTATTTTATCATTTTATTTTGAAGTTTTAGTTACTTCTGGAAATCTTATTTTTATCAAAATATTTACAATATCAAAGAAGACTGTTTTGTTTGGTGATTTTACCGATTTTCTTATTTGAAAATTAAAAATGAATTACCTTTTTTTAATACACAAGTAGCGAGGCATACAGATTACATTTGCTTTTTTGGAATGAATTTTTTAATTTTGTGTGGCATTAGGGCCTTCAATCTCAGGATCCCGATCAATTTTGCGAAACCGTTATCCCGGGTCTACGGGATTCACTATAAAACGTCAAATTCGCTAAAAAAATATTTTTACCGCTGGAGTCACTGGCAGTCGTAACTCTTAAAATAGATCTCACAGTTTTCGAAATTTCTAGAATCTGTGGGATTTTATGGGCCACTCTAAAAAAAAGATACCTTACAAGTCCACCTACGTGCTGTTTCATTTACTTTTCGTTAATCGATCTGCAGTCCAACGTGCATTTAGTTGTGTTTGAGTAAGGTACTTTATATAATAAATGAAAACCAAAAATATTTGTTAATAAAAAAAAATATTCACGTCCGCTTCCAATGTGAAGCATATGGCCTCTTAATGGAGGTATCTCAACAAAAGTTTTTTCTACGAGAACTGTTTGTTACTCAGTCGCTCAACCTTTACTATTCAAAGAGAGTAGTAGGGATAGAAGGATACGGCTAAGAAAGTACTAGTGGTTAACTAATCGCTCTCACTACATCCAGTTATTAAAGGATTGGAAATGGTGCAGGAAATTTTTTAAACATCACAAACACCCATGCTGATCGAAACGTGCTGCTCGTACTGAGACTCGAGCCCGTGAAGCCCGGCACGGAAGCCAATAACGCCATAGGACCCGTCAATACTTCATATATACGGTTAAAAAAGTTTGCCAACTCGAAGTGTACACAATTATGAAAAAAAAATATTAAACATTGAATTTTATTAGCAGCCCGTGAATAAAAATAGCCTCCGTCCTCTTGAGCCTTCAAGTCTACACTTGCGCTAACATGTTATATGTTAACATTAGGACATCCAAATACCCGTTAAAATGTACTGAGCGGTTTCCGGGTATTTTTTCATAAATAAACCGAGTACCCGGATATTTTTTGTCAACAGTACATAGTTAAAATATATAGTATACCGAGTGGATTTATAATATACACAAACATATTTTTAATATAGCACACCATTTTACCTCAATATTGATTTAATTTTTGATACAACTGATGCATATTAATTGATTAAATTGAAATATCCATGTGAACACATCGTTCAAAAAACACTGAATAACGATACTGATGGATAAAGTAAAAAAAAAACTATATATATTCATATGCTTTTACATACATTGATATAAATACATACATAATATAAGAGTTTTTTTTTAAATAAAAAAATCCACTAATTTATTTCAAATGCAATATTTTCACCTAAAAGTAATATTTCAAAAATACCAATGCATAAACACTTAATCTCTCAATAGATTTTGCGAATAGAAGTATATCCGGAAAATTCTACATTTTCATCAGATACAAATTTAATATCGACTGTGGGAAGGAAAAAGGACGTAACCCACAGCTTTTTTCAAACAGCCTTTTTTGATAATTACAATGTATACAATTTGATACACGTTACATCAGAAGGATGTAAGCTTAAAATTTCGAATTAGTGTCTAAATTTAGCTTTTCAGTTTGAAAAAAGAAGAGCTTCTGGAAATTGTGACTAGTATAAAGAACTTAAAAAAATGTTTTTCTTGAGTTATTTATAATATTAATAGTATATTTGGTCAATTAAAACTGTTTTAGCAGTTTCTGTGTATTTTAAGGATGTTTATATTTAATAATTTGTCTGGCATAAAATCATCAAAAAATGTCTTCGTCTCGTGTAAAATTTTTCCATTCGGCAGTCGATATTATAATGACATTTAAATGACTGGGTAATTGTTAAAAAATACCCGGGTTTTTAGTTCCTTTAAAAACGAGCAGCTACCCGGTTCCGGTTCTACTCGGGTCAGAAACCCTAGTTACCATGGAGAGCCAGACGTAATAAGCGCTGAAGTGAAATCTGCCGCACGTTTTAGCCGCTGGTTACACTCACCCTCTCCAGTTACCACTCGACAACAGATTTAAAGCTTGCCACTTGTGCTTAGTAACAACAACTCAGCTATGATTTTACTTTGAAAACTTTGATTCGTCTGTAGTTATAACGGAAAAAATACGATGTGTGGTAAAATGAATGGACGTGTTACAAACTTTGAAAAAAATCAATGTCTACCAACTTCCATCTGTGGCGGATGAATATTGGATTGGTTACATATTGTTTTGCTTATAAATGCAGTTGATTGAATATTGAATTATATAACACGAATAGAATCAATTGTTTTGTGAATAATAAATTGACTCTGGAAAAGATCGTGACCTAGCTGAGTGGTATCAAGTTTTGTAGATAAGCAAATATAGAGGTGTGGGCTGGATGGGGCTCAAAGCTGCTCGGTTAATATTTGAAATGTATAATAACTATATTTTAAAAAAACATAAACCTTGCTTGTTGTTGATTCTTCTTCTTCTTCTTCTTCTTTGGCCATGTTCGCTCCCTATGTGGAGCATATGGCCGCCACGCGGCACCTCCATGTTTCCCTGTCTCCTGCCAATTGCTTTGCTTTCTCCCATGACATGCCAGCATCCCTCAGTTCCGCCGAGTACATCCTATGGATAGTACCCGACGGACGTCCGGGACGCCGGAATCCCACCGGTCGAAAGAAAAGGCAGGCAGGATTGAGGCTTTCCGGAGGCATCCGCAGCACGTGACCCAGCCAGTTCCAACGTCTCTCCATAACCACTGACGTGACGGGACGCTGTCTTGTACGCTCCCTTATCTCTGAATTCCTCACAAAATCAAACCACCTTGATTACAACATTAAAAAGGTCGTTAATCAGAATTCAATGAATGCGCTATCAAAAATTATGAATATATCTGAATTGGAAGATAAATTATCATGCCTGATATCGAGCTTATGTTTATACGGGTACTTAAAATTTTTCTCCAAAGTATTTTTCCGCCTCGTTTTACTATTACTTTAAAAATACTTTGTAATTGGTATAATAATATTATCTTCATAAGTTACTTTCACTTCTAATTGAATAATCAAATATCTATCGATAACCCTTTCAATTAGAAGAAAACGTTTTCCGAATTATTGATCAGTGCTCGGTTGTTGGAAACGATGAAAAAACGTATGGTCTAATCAGGTCAACCGTTAGATTAACTAATTAAAGCTTCTATGTACCATTCGACTTGCCCATTCATTTAGATACCTTATACCGAAATAGCGTTTTATCTCACATGTTACTTGCCTGGATAAATGAACATTTTCAGAATTAAATACTGATCATCTAGCACTATTTGTATTCTCAAAGGACGTGTTGTTGGAGCAAATTTATCCTTTATGTACCAATAGATTGTGTCTTAAAACGAAGCATTTAGCTATCTTAGTCATACTTATAAAATTCTTTACAAAATAGAGATGAAGCCAAATAGTAACAAGGAAAAAAACTTCGTTTCTCATAAGGAATAAACGTATTAAACAAAAATATTTAATCGACAGTCAAGTATAAAAATTTAATGACCTAAGTGAGTGAAAAAATCATTTTAATAATCTCTTTTTTTATATGCCTATTACCGTACTAGCACGTATGTAACGCTACCAGTTTATTCAGGGTAGGATTGAACGGAAGAATTTAAATACAGCGCCTAATTATTTGAAGTTTAAAGATCGTACGAGATAAGATCGATGAGTATTATCATCCCAAACATCCACGTCTTAGATCTCAAATTTAAATGGAAAAAAAATCTTAATTTGACATTGGATTTTCCGGAAATTGAACCCTGACCCGCCAAGGTCTTACCGAATAGATCACAGTGTGAGACATTATATATATATATGTTACAAATTGTACTATAAATGTGAAAACGATAAATCCCATTAATCCCAGGAATTAATTTTATGCCGTTACACTACTCAAACGGTATTTTAACTAAATATTTGAACTAATCTTCTAATATATAAAAATGAATGTTCGTTTGTTTGTTCTTTATGCGTTGCCACACAGTTTATCTGATTGCAATAAAACTTTGACAAACTTTTCACTTGCACTTCCGGGGAGATTATAAGCATAGTAAAATCAACTTACAGAAGGTCTTATATATATAAATCAATGTTTGTATATCTGCCATATGGTTAATTTTAACAACGTATGCTTGCACTTGCGCGAAGGTTATAGTACAATTAACTAACAGTAGGTAACCCATGTGTCGCACCATAGACAATCGACAGCAAACTTCAAACAGACAGAGGAAGGAAACATGCACTTCAATATACACAATTAAATAAAACACTTTCTTTCTTTGAGTGGCATTGCAACGCTTGCCGGGAACTGGCTAGAACTGTATAAATAAGCTCTATTATCGAATGTATCATTATTATTTTAATTTTACGAACCAAGATTATCGTGTTTTTTTACGTTTAAAAATGAGCTTATCATTAATACGTATACTATATAATACAAATTCAAAAATACCTGTAACATTCAACTATTTATAAAAATGTCATTACAAAATATTTTACCTCTTTTTAACAATACTCCCTCCGTATATGTGCGAAGTTAAAAGTTTTAGTGCTTACACTGATTTTCGGTTATGTTACGGTTCATGATAAAATTTAACATCAGGTTTGTGGATCGTCGGTTTAATGGGGGGTGTTCGGGTTTTACAACTCGCAGTGAGCTATCCGGTATCTCGTGTACTAGAGCTACTTGGTGCGAAGCGGAAATGCCTCTCAACTCGCGGAAGCCAACGACATATTTCAAAACTATTTAATACTCAGCTTTCGAATTAATTATCAAAGAGCTTGCGCCAACTAAATGTTAACATCGTCGTTAAGCGTTGTGGATTTTCACAAACAAACTGCTCGTTCCACTGATAAAATATAAAATATATATTGTCGTTAAAGTGTCAAAAGGCGATAAATAAAAAACACCTTGTTTTTTAACATTTGTATTTATGTACAATAACTAAAACTTATCGCTTCAACCACTAATATAATTATGATTAACGAATTCGATTCACATATTCAAAAGCGTGAAGTTGTTTATAGTTTGTTTTGTATGACAAAAATAACTTTAATCGAATTTGACACGATGTAAAAATATAGCTGAGCTGTTTTTTTTTTGGAAATTACAGCGTGTTAAAATATGACTATGTGCATTTTTTACTCAAAATATCACATTTTTTACTTTACGTCTTCGGTCAGTATACTGACGATATAAATACACGTTAATAAAATAAAAACTAAATTAAGACTTGTTAATTTACAATTTTCGTTTGATTCACTTAAGACAGATAAGTATCTTATATCCGGAATGAATTTTGTTTCACTTGTTTTTAATTATTTGAATAATTGTTTGCATTATTAAAATAACATGTTATGACGTCGTTTGATATTATAGTAAATAGTTTGATAACATTTTTTCTTCTCATAATTATCAGATATTAGATCACCAGTAATATCGATTGTTTTTTATCCTCGTTTGCTTCCAATGTGGAGCATATGGTCTCCTAATGGAGGTATCCTAACAGAAGTTTTTCTACGAGAAATTTTTGTTACTCAGTTGCTCGACCTCCCTTTTCCAAATAAACTAGTAGGGATAGAAAGATAACGCTAGAACAGGACTAGTTGTTAACTAATCGCTCTTGCTACGCCCAGTTATTGAAGGATCAGAATGGCGGGAGGGAATTTTAAGACACTACAAAAACTCATGCCATCGAAAAAAATGTTGTTCGTACTAGGAATCGAACTCGTGAAATCCGGCACGTAGGCCATCAATGCTAGCCGCTGCGCCATAGGAACCGAAATATCGAGTAACTATTTAAAATAAAATTGTCCCTTGGTTGATCTTTATTTTGAATAAAAAATGTAGAATTAGTACAAAAAAGTGTTTTTTTATAATGCATTTCCAGTGAAGATCTTAACAGCTAAATATTGAACAATTTGTCTATTTCTTTTTTTAGAAAACCTCACACGGAATAAAATTTTGTTTTATGTAACACTAATTAAAAACTTTTGTAATTTAATTAAAATGACATGATAAAAAAAACTCTAAATTAATAAATATTTTAAAATTTAGCTACTCGATGTTCAATAAGCATTCTTCAAAAATAATTATGATAAAGGGTGTATTATTTCATTTTAACAATGGCATCCCTCGGCATCATAAAAAAGGTCAACATATGCAAAATCAACAAAATTTGTCATTTTAAAAATTCCCATGAGGGGTGCTGTGAGAAATCGAATTTCCCCGTAGAATTTAGCCTTCGTCGCTAAAAATAAGAGTACACCCTGAGTGGTTTTGTCGAAAAACTCCTCCCTGCAATTCCCAGCTGTAATAAAACCAGTAGCGTCCTTCATACTTTGAATAAATGGACGACAATACGTTGATTGAATATGAAGTGCCTATATTATCAACATTTCAAACAAAATTCTTGAATTAATTTTACAAAAAATAGCTAACCAAGTCTATAGAATAATAATAAACGACAACAATGCAATTGTTTTTTTAATGTAATGTAATCTTGTGTGGTTGAGTGGTCAACGTCGTTGGCTTCGGCTACGGAGGTCCCGCGTTCGAATCCCGGTACGGACAGTTTTATAAATTGATTTTTCAATCGATTTATGAATTTCTGTTCGAAGGCATGGATGTATGTGATGTCTTGAATTCCCCCTCGCACCCATCCTATCCTATGAACAGGGCGTATGGAGAGCGACTAGCTTACCACTAGTCCTGTCCTAGCCATATCTTTCTATTCCTACTCTCTTTGGAAAAAGAGAGGTTGAACAACTGAGTAACAACCAGTTCTCGTAGAAACACATCTGTTGAGATAAACTCCATTAGGAGTCCATATGCTCCTCATTGGGAGCGGACATGGTTAAAAAAAATCTTTTAAAAACATACAAATTTCTAAAATCGTTATATATAATAGAGTGATTTAAATCAGTGCTTCCCAACCTTTTTCATTCCACGGCCCCCTAAATCTGAAAAAAATAATCCGCCGCCCTCTTTAATACAAAACATGTTCTGCGGCGGCCCCCAACATGGGAAGCACTGATTTAAATCATCATCTTCTGCTTATTTGGTGCTTCAGTTTAAAGTAGATCTTGACCGCCTTCTTAGTCTCTTGCATTCCACTCGATCTTCAGCTTTTCTACATCGATTGTTTATCATTATCACTTGTAAGTTGAGCGAAATCTCGTAAACCCCGAGATTTAGTTCATATCATTATTAATGCTTCTTATAATGTTATGAGCGTAAAAAACGCGAGGAATCAAATAGTACACCTAGAAAATTGAAATGAAAGCTAACAACATTCAAGGAATTTTTAAGTCACATTCACATCTTTGTCAATATTTGATAAATTAAATAATCCTGGTGGGATTAAAATTATTTTATAAAAAAAATATTTGCATACATGGTATATGCATGAACCCCACTGAGTGCAACTCCGTGTAACCCATCTCCCCAAACACCATTAGATAATAAAACCATTGAATACTGTTCTTATTTCCACATGGCATTCATAATTCCGGAATGGAATATTTAATGTTCCTCTCAAAAATTATTATCGTAAGACAAAGTTTGGTTGGTAGATTTAATTGTTAAGAGAAGATTAGTATCTATAATTTGAAAAATAATGACGTAATTTTTAATAATCAAAAGCTATCAGTTTAAGGCTTTATAAAAAAAAACCAGGGCTGGCTTATACTTATATATCTCATTCATTTTTAAAGACACTTTACTGAAACTATCACTTTTTAACTGCGATTATATTTTGCTCTCAGTTGAAATAAATTAAGGAAATTAAGCGGAATTTGTTTTTGGAAAAAGATTCTGAACAATTTTTACATGAAAGAATAATCTTTTAAATTCATTTATCTGTGTATCAATTGCAGAAATGCCGTGTAAAAAAGCAAGCACACTTATTGTATGTTTGACGTGTTCAATCTCTAATAAATATTATTGATGGAAAGGTGAAAATAAATATGGCCAAAGACATATTTACTTTAATCTACCGCTATCGCTTTGTATCGCTATAAACAACACTGGAATAGTGTCGTCCTCAATATCTTTGAGGAAGTTAATAAGGAAAGAAGCAAAGACGTTTTCATCTATGCCATTCTCTCCTTCATGCTAAACATAGGACATGATCATATATTAAAAATTGATTGGAATATATATATTCTGAATTCTTTATATCGAAAACTCAAAGCTAAACAAAAGTTGAGATACGTGTTTGTAGAAAATTAACGACGATATAAACCTACAAAAACTTATATTTGAAATCTTTAGTAACCATATATATTCATGTATCGGAATATTTTAAGTATGATTGATTATGGTGTTTAAGACAATTTTATTTTGCTTATATTTAATTAATTTCATAAATTTTCGGCTAATAAACGTTTTTATTTTGTTTGCTAAAAATATTGAAATGTTTTCATATTGCTTTTTGTAACTAGATGCTTCAATTATTTAAACTTTTTTGTACTATTTCGTTTATAAAAACATAGAAAATATTTTTCAAACTTCTTATACAAAAGGTCAATTTAATTAAAAAGTTTCAAAGAAAACAAGTGAAAATATGTGCTAAAGAATGAAAACACGAATCCATCTTCGCCCTTATTCCAGCAAAAAAACAGCTTTCTCACAAATGCCATAAAACATGTCTTCCATTCATTTTAATAAATGAAAGATATACTCTCCCAAACCTAATAAATTAAATTTTTATTTATAGAAATGGATCTCATATCACTTCTTTTCAAAGAAACGGAGCCGTCTACAGGCACTTTCTCAGCAAAATACATTCTTTCCATTTTATGTTACATAGAGATTTTCGATTCAAAACGTATGATAAATTACTATTTGCTTTTTAAACTACGTTACTTATTTAACCTTTAATACATGAACCTTAGTGGTTAAATTCACTTTTTACTTTATTCAACTTAAACTAACAATATATTATACAAATATGAATAATATTCATCTGAAATGAATTAAACTCACATCCGAACAAAAAGTAGCTCATTTTTAAGATTCATATAAATATTTTTTGATATAAACACAGTAATTGAAAAGTTAAATAAAATAAATTACTCTTTAGAAACAAAATATCAACTTATTTAGTAAGTACAATAAAGTAAATCTGAAACAATATGCGACAAAATAAAATAAATTTGCTATAGAAAAAATAATTTAATCGGAAAACATCATTATTGTATTATATTTTTTTTTCTAAAAATATTATACATTATTATTGTTATTATTAATGTTTAATACTTATATTTTACCAAAAACTTATTTAATTCATAAATAAATAAGTAAAAACTATTATATGTTTTATTTTTCCCATATTTTGAATAGTCAATTATTTGTTTTATCGTCTTTAGTTTAGTTATGTTTCGTTTTGTCTGGTTAGCGTAAACCATATCAGACTCATAAGATTTTTTCTGTGCGCTTTTGTCGGCATGGCTTGGCCGTGCGCAATAGTTAACATTACGAAGCCATTTTTGGATATTATAAAAAGTAATATTATTACTATTTTTTAATATTAATTAAGTTCGGTTGTAAAGAAATAGATTCAGTCATGGATAAATTTGTACAAAAAATGTATGAAAAATCGTCAGTTAAGATAACATGGATCAAGGTAGAAATATGAAGAAGATTTTTAAAAATCATATTAACGTTTCTTAATTCATTATTTTATGGCTATTGTACAGAATTTTATAAAATATTATTAGTCAAAAAAAAGTAAGAATCTGAGTTAGTGTGGTATGATACAATTTATGAGATGAATGATAAAATTTAATTTTCATATAGTTAACAACAAAGTGAAGTTATTCTCTAGATATAAAAATCAATTGATTAAATAAACTAAATCGATATTGTGATATTGTTGTATATAACATTCAGCACGGTGTTGTTTTCTAAACATAATTTATGTAAAAAAAAATGAATTCTCTGAATCCTGTACTCTTCCATGAGTCTTGTCGCCAACGACCCGGAGTTCGCCTTTCGGCATCTTCGGGCTCAGTTCAAATCAGTTCAAGTCATTCAAAGTTCAAGTTCAACTTGATGTCAGTTCAAGTACATTCGTGCACTTGAAAAGCCTGAAGATGGCGAAAGGCGAAACCCAGGTCGTTGGAGACAAGACTCATGGAATAGTAAAGGATTTAGACAATTCAAATTTGATATTGAAATTCCATCAAGCACCTTCAGTCGAAATTCTAAATTATAATTTATGTATGCCACCCAACTGTGAATTTTTAGTTATTTATTAAAAAACCACCAAAACAAAGAAAACTCATCAGTGTACACTCTGAGACCTAAAAGCTTTTCGTTTTCAAAGGGGTTTCTTGAGTATTAAAACTTCTCTACGATTCATCGGTTTGAGGTAGGCTTGAGGGTGGATCGATTGTTTGGACCTCGCATTAGTTGAAGTGTGGCCTTAGAGTAGAGAGGGTTCAAAAGAAATTTCTGAGACCTCTACACTTGAGGCTTTAAGGATACTATCCTTGGCTTTATCCGACCGAATTCGTATTGGGCATGAATAAATATTGTAGTCAGACAACTTCAATACAAATTTACTTCGATATATCGCCGTACCAATGCAGCATCCAGGAAATCGTAGCTTTGGGCTGTTTTGTGTTTTGCATAATCTTAAACATCTTTTATTACATAGGATTCTATTTATTTCTGGCTTTTGTCCTCATACTCATGCTACACGAAGACCAAGAGGTGATATTTTCTGAATGAAATCACAAAGAATAATATACTAGAGAAAAAAACAGTGTTTCTTTTTTACTTTTGTGTAGGTAGTAATTTTTTTTTTAAATGCAATATATTAAAGACATTTTAAAGTTGCAGAGTGTTTATCTTAATTAAAACTTTGTTAAATTATATTTAATATGATAGGAATATGTCTCCATAAGTCAACAAAAATTTGTCGGTATACTGCTAGAAAAAGTAAAAAAACCTTCTTCTAAGATAATCTCTTTTTTTAAATATAATATGATGAGGCGAACTAAAATGAAGCGTGGTCGTAAACAATAAGGTAAATAAATAAACAACAATTGATCACAAATTTTACAGCTCAAAAACGTTTAATCGTCTTTGGGTAGTTATAAAAATAGTAAATATTTACAGCTAAAAAACATTAAGTTATTTCTTGGTTTCTGCCAGTAATAATCGCCAACAAAATTGACTTAGATCGTTTTACTTAATTAATAATCAAAATAAATACATGAATATGAGTGAGTGTTTTTATTCAAAAAATAAAACGTGTTTTTATCTGTCGATTTGCATTCATAACTCAAAACATGGAATTTATACCGACTTACTATAAAAAGACAATATTGTAACTAGAAGTCGCCAGCAATGCTAAGAAGCTCAGGGGCTTAACGACTTCTGTAAATAAATATGTTTTTTCTCTCCCGTCTACCAGCTTTTACAAATAATGAGTTAAATCCTCTTGTATGATAAGTTTTTTATGAATAAGATTTTAAAATTTAATATTTTACTCACAGAGTTTTAACTAAATGAAGAATGTATACTTCATCATCACTAATAAATTGTGCATTGTCAATACTTGGTGGAATGAGATTATATTAATTATTAAAACAATCTTTTGAATTAATTATACATTTAAATGTGTAATTAAAACAAAAAAGTGTTTTATTTATCATACAATAGCCGGTTCCCGGCAAGCGTTGCAATGTCACTCAAAGAAAAAAAGTGTTTGTGTTTTAATTGTGTTGAAGTGCATATTTTATTTTTCTGCCTGTTTGACGTTTGCTGCCGATTTTATATGGTACGACACACGCGCTACTTATTGTAAGTTAATTGTTCGATAATTCGAAAATTGGACAGTTCAATTAAAATAGCGCGAAAAGGTTCATTTTTTATGTTGATATTTATATACATAATAATACACAACAAGATATTATTTAGCGTTTCTCTTCAGAAAGTATGGTTTAAGAAAACACAAAGTGTCGACTGATCGTTTTGTAACAAAATTTCCAAATATTGAAAATACCCTTTCGCTGGTTAATGATGTGGGGCATATGGTATTTGAGCCATCAAATAAAAGATCCAAATTTTCTGTCCTTTTGTTCATAGACTCGTTTATGGAAAATCCGACACAACCGGTTACGAAGCTAAAAAACTGGTTTTCGAATGTCTCAAATTTAGGCCAAAAACCCGGTTTTGAAAACTGACAAGCCCTAGGCACTAGTGACCTTTAGTACACGATCCCCATCTCTCACATATCATAGTGTTCGGAAGACGTCCATAAAAGATAATTAAGATTCTGTTTATAACGAGTCTGTCTTCAGAAATGATCTGGGAATCATTAAAAAGGTTTAGAAAAAAATCCGTTGAGAATATTTTAATGTTTAATTACTTGATGTTTTACGTCATTTCAGCCAAAAAAGACGCAAACATATCGTAGTGTCAGAGAATTATAATCAACATAATGTTATGCCGTGAAATTAATAAGTATTTTGTAAGTTTACGCTCTGATAAAAACACCCTTTTATGGTTGCGGGTAAAACTTTTCACACAAACCTTACGACCCTTTCATATTATATATAATATTTTGTCACGTTACCTTCACCTGTGGCATAAATAATTTATGAAGCTTGAAACATAAACTAATGGATGATTTTGTATTCTGTTGACAAATTTTCGGATAACCCACGTACAAAATTTAAACTTGGTACATATATTATATTATAATTTAAGGTACAAATGTCGGCTCAGTGGTCCAGTGGCCAACGTCAATGGCTTCAGTGACGTATCTAAGGGGTTCAAGTCCCAGTACTAACGGCATCTTTTAAATCTATTTATCGATTTCTGTTCAAAGGCACGAACTTTTGTGATAACTATTGCCCCCACTCTTCCAATCCTAGCTAGGGTGTAGCGAGAGCTATTTGGTTACTACAATACCTGTCATAGCCTTATCATTAAATTCGTCATAATATCCCTATACTATATTAAAAAAAGAGACGTTTAGCAACTTAGTAACAAGCAGTCCTCGTATATAAACTTATGCTTCACATTGGAATCAGACATGTAAAACTTACAACATATTATTATTTATGACATTCATATTACTTACTACGAGTTTAGTTTTTCGATCAAAAAAAAACACAATATTCCTTTATAACTACTTCCACTATTATTTAAAAAAAAAATAGAACTGGTTTCGCTCATAACGAACATTATCAACTGATAAGAAAATACAATCATCTTTAAAATATTTTTTGTATCTATTAAGGTTTTGTATGATTTTGATCTTTTTAAATATAAGTGGTTGCAGTATAATGGTATATTGTGTTTTTTTTTAATAAAATTCTTTTCCGCCTAGTATTCACAGTGAACACTCTATTAGTTTTACGTGCTAGAAAAGTAATGTAATACAATTTAATATATATATATGTGTTACTTGTCCCATGATCATCTTCAATCAATCAATTAACATATGTATATTATTTTTTTATATTTATAGAATATTAAGGTTAAGAAAAGTAGTTCTTTGTAACATTCAGATGTCATCACACAAGTTCTGGGTATTTAAGTTTCACAGTCTGTTTTAAACAACACTAACTGTTTAAATTAACATTGTAATTTTTCGCGCGGCGTGCACTTTATTTATCCAACTCAAGAAGAGTTTTCAGTGTCTTCATTTTTTCCAGGAAATTTCATATTTTACGTGACTAATAGTATGATTTGCATATTTTCTTTAGTTGAACAGATGAAGTTTGCAATAAGAAATATCTTATTTATTTAATATATTTTATTTTAAAAATGATTTTTTTCGGCCTTTGTTTGGAATAAAAATAAACTTATATTTTATAACGAATTATAAATATGCTGATTAAAAACACTAAAACAAAAGATATTAAAATTTTATTCAACGCTATGACGGCCTTTGTTTGGAATAAAAATAAACTTATATTTTATAACGAATTATAAATATGCTGATTAAAAACACTAAAACAAAAGATATTAAAATTTTATTCAACGCTATGACGGATATGGAAATAAGAATAGTATATCATATCTCTTTTAATCTAAAATAAATAAGTGAATTTTAAAACGATTTTAAATAAAAATCCATTTTTTTACCTGCTTCATTAATCAAAAAAATATTCATTAGTTGTGAGTATTTTTTTTGCATACATATTTTTTTCTACGTTTACTCGGTGTACCAAATTTGAATCCAATGATAATATCAGTCACGTAAAACTCAAGTTTGATGCATAACGAGTTTTGAAAATATTTCGAGATTTTGTAAATATTTTTGGTGCGCCAATTTTTTCACGCGTTCAACATATTTGTATGTTTAAAATAATATATTTAGGCTACTAAAATTCTTTTTAAATCGGAGCCTCTTAAGACGCATAATTTGTATGACCGGCGTCCCGTCCACGGAAAATTGTGTGCCTTAAGACGCTTATGGCAGTTAAAAGGTTAATAAACTATCGCAGTGTACGTAGTTGAAGATCCGACCTTTTAGATAAGCTGAGTGGAGAATGCTTATCAAATTGTATGGAAATTTTCAGATTTAAATAATTAAGACAATCATCCACGCATAAAACTCGGTTGACTTTGGTGTCTACAAGAGTGAGTTTAATTTCGTTTGATACTATTGGTGACGTCAAACCGAGTATCAAAAAAACTAGCAGATTCTTACTAGCAGAAGCTTTGTATTGCGGATTTTATTCTTCCCGAGCACACTTTTGTGTTAAAGAAGCTTTTTGGGAGAAGTTGTTTCCTTAGAAACTCTTAGCTATCAATAGAAACAATCGCATAGCGTTGTTGTAGTACAAAATGAGTTCCGGTGCAATAAATATTCCATGTTTGCTTTTCTTAGAGAAATTTTCTCAAACCACTCATCCGTTCTTACTGTTTCTAAGCCATATATAAAATAAATGTTTGATTTAAACATATTTTTTAAATATTTGCTTCAAATGTATCAATATTTTGTACGTTATTTCCTAAAAATTGTACATATTTTAAACATAATAATTCAGCAAGCGAAACATTCTGATAATATTATTTGGGTGGCAGGGAGATCTTTCTGTAATCGTGTTTTCTAACTAGTTCTGCTTACAACGTGAATCATATAGACTTTTAATTTAGCTCATCTCATCATAAATTGTTACTGCATTTTATGCAGTCGCTTCTCCTTTCTTTTTTAAAGAAAATTGATGACAGAAGGATAAGGCTAGAGGAAGAAAATTGGTTGACTTTCTTTTCGCCCCATTTAAGGTATCGGACGGATAGGGAAGAGATAACTAAGACATCACAGACACAAATCCAAATAAAAATAATTATAAAAACTGTTAGTAATAATATTCAAGCACGTAGACACCAAAACTGTCTAGCTGCGTGTCTATCTAGATCAGGGTTTCTCAACGGTGGGCCATGTGGCCCCCTAGGGGGCCACAGAGATTTATTTTTGTTTTGGGGAACCACAACACAGTTCAGGGGGGGCACGAGTAATTTTGAGCAAATTGAGGATTTCAAATTCCTCGATGAGCTAAAAAAAAAGTTCTTGAAATATTCTGGGAAAAGTATACCAAATCGGGGATTTCAAATTCCTCTGTGAGCTAAAAAAAAAGGTATGGGGGCGACAGAAAAATAAAGACATTCAAAAGGGGCCACGCTCCTAAAAAGTTTGAGAAACACTGATCTAGATAATGATTTATTCACCATGCATGAAACATTTGAATTCATATCAAACCTTTATTGTTAAAAGACAAAATATATGGATTATATTTAATTAAGAGATTGTTTCAATATTGATTGTCAAGAATATTTATTCTTCATATTGTGTTTGCTTTGATATGAAACATAATACATTTGCAGGATTGCAAGACGCGTCAATAATAATAAAACATTTCCTCAGCAACGCGCCTTTTGCTGTATACTTTTATACATTGACCTTGAAAGAAAATTATTTTTAGGATGATGAAAATAAATCTTGTACACATTGTTGCACGTGCCAACCGCCAAAAGCCCAAAGAAATACAAAAGCTCTGACTTTTTTCATACCCTTATAATAACAACATATGTGACAACAAGCAACCTTTTAGAATTTTATTTCCTATTGTAACATAACTAATGAATAAACTATCATTTGACGATATATCCGTAATTTACAGTGAAAAACATGCATAATTTTGTATTGACTTCAATATAATAATATAATATTTAGCTCGCAATTGTATTACGTGCATGAGAATAAGCTTTGCAAATTATTTCACATTTGCTTTAAAGTATTAATTGTCCTTTCGATGGATTCGGCGGTTACTTTGTGAAAGTTCATTTTAATATAAAATAAAAATAACTTTGATTATTCCACGTATTGTGTTACAAAATGTGACACGTGTTTCGCCTCTTTCACAGGCATCCTCAGACAACTACTTTCGCAAATGTTTGCTTAAGTACGAATGATTTAATTGTCTTCTAAACTGTTATATTGTTATTTATAAGATAATATATTTTTTTAATAGCGTCAATCGTATCAGAATTTGAATTTAAGATTACAGAATGACAGGCCTATAACAACTTTTCACATTCATTCACGTTAAAATCATAAAACAATAATAAACTTGAAAAATTTTCACTACCATGCTTTAACGGAGAACTTTGGCCCAAGAGAAAATATATTTTTAAATACAATTTGTTTTTTAAATTTTCAATTTGTTCGCTTCCAACGTTTTGGGTCGTAAACTGTATTTGATTAACGTTTTCCAGTTGGAGTCTGAGAAAGCAGTTGAGTAGACTAGTTTTATCGTTATAAAGAAGAAGAAATGCTGTTTTAATTTGCATATAGAAATAATACGTTCCGCTCGTGAAAATGACATTTTTATTACAACTTTGAAATCACTTTTTTGTTTTGCTTGACACTAATAATTGTCAATGAAAAAATATAAATAATAAAAAAACACTTTAAATACAAAAAAACGTTCAATTTAAAACAATAAACACATCCTTTGAAAGTGTTGTTTGGAGGAAAAAGAAGAGCTGCGCAAATCAATCCGACCGTTCATTGGGCCGATTGGTTACGCTGACTTTATTGCCAATAAGACAAATTACCATTCTCTAAAGCAGTGCTTCCCAACCTTTTTCATTCCACGGCCCCCCTCAATACAAAACATGTTCTGCGGCGGCCCCCAATCTGGGAAGCACTGCTCTAAAGTAGTGGCGTCATACGTATAATAAATAGACTTCAATTTTCTTTTATATCGAGTAATTGATTTTACGCACACTTAAGTTTACGCCACCAAGTTTTGGACAGTTGCTCTTTAGACACTTCTTGCCAAGGAAAAATACTTTAGATACACTTAATGTTTTTAAAACCACTGGATACTGCGTTACAAAATGAACAAATGGCAAAGCAGTGGTGGGCTGAGGAGGGAAATTAAGCTAACGTGTTTATTTGTTCTCTGCAACTGTCTAAAATAGACAACGTGTAAATTAAATAGCCGCCTGTGTGGTCGAGTGGTCAACACCGTTGGCTACCGCTACGGAGGGGACGGGTTCGAATCCCAGTACAGGCAGTTTTATAAATTGATTTTTCAATCGATTTATGAATTTCTGTTCAAAGGTATGGATGTATTTGATGTATTGAATTCCCCCCTCCCACTCATTCTTTCCTATGAACGGGGCGTATCGAGATTATAAGCTAATCACTAGTATTGTCCTAGCCCTTTCCTTCTATTCCTACTCTCTTTGGAAAAAGAGAGGTTGAGCAACTGAGTAACAAGCAGTTTTCGTAGAAACATTTCTGTTGAGATAAACTCTATTAGGAGTCCATATGCTCCATACTGGGAGCGGACATGGTAAAAAAAAAATATAGTGAGTTTACAAAGTATTATGTGTATATATCGACTACGTAGACATACATATTTATGAATACCGCAATAAAAAAAACTCACAAAAATTTGACCGTGAAACAATTACGGTATATGTTAAGTAAACGATCTTATTGTTTCTTAAGCATAGACAAAAATTACTTAACTACAAGAAAGTTTGAGAGAAACTTTAACGTCACCAATTTTTTTATTGTTGTTGCGGCCTTAACTCTCGTGGCTCGGAGACTAGAAAAATACTTCTCATCCGATGGGGGTCGTTTAGGGACCCCAGTGGTTTCCTCATTATTGGCCTTATTCTTATGAATTTCAAAAAAAAAATAGTCTAAGAGCTTTAAAATATCTCTCTGCATCATTTCTCATACATTTTTTTTTATAAAAATTCGTGGTTTTTAATAAATAATCATATTTTAAGTTGCGCGTAAAAAAGACGTCATCCCAGCACACATATGAAATTGCAACTGACGAGTTTAGCCCAGCTATCTTATGAACGATCGCTTATCGCGGGCGCTTATCGTGTTATCGCGTATTTATATAAACTACAAAAGGTCCAAAAAACTATGATATAAGAAAACCTTAATTATAAACATTGTACCACCCTTATTAAAATAGATATTTAAGAAAATGTGGGTATTTGGGTCGCATTTCTTGAGCTTAGAACCAGAAAAGTTAAGAGAACTACGAGCAGAAATTTTCGTTAACAATGATTGGCATCTACCGCCTTAGTGTATCCAATAATACTCCCTGGGGGTATTTATCCAACAGCCAGTCCGGCAGTTAAACAAGAATCGACGCATGCAAAATTTATACCATCCATACCGTATGCACAATTACCTGCACGGGATCTTTAAACCTCTGGGGGAAATCTGGAAACTAAAGAGCTGACTCAAGTCGATTCGTACCCAGAGGTCATTAAATGCCACATTAATATTAAAATTACTCCTGAGATCATCACCCGCTGGATATTTATTGAACTGGAAGCATTGTAACGAGCTTTAAGTGGTTCCAAGCTGATTTGCATATCATAATGACTGCTTGTTTAAGCGGATTTAAATATATTTTATATGTGAGTCATACGATGATACGTAGCAGACGGTTTTATTGTACTTTTTTGATACTGCTTATTAATATTAATATCAACATATTTTCGGCGTATATAATTTAATTAAATAACAAACGGGCATATATGTAGATTTTCACAGTTATTATATATCACAATTTTATTGAAATTTACGCCTTAAGGCACTGGGGATTTTTTTTAAATTAAGTAAAAATGTGCAAAAAAAATACTTTATTTTCGTCATGTTATGCCGCCTGTGTGGTAGAGTGGTCAAAGTTGTTGGCTTCGGCTACGGAAAGCACGGGTTCAAATCCCGATACGGACAGTTTTGTAAATTGATTTTCCAATCGATTTATGAATTTCTGTTCGAAGGCAAGGACGTATGTGATTTCTTGAATTCCCCCCTCCCACCCATCCTATCCTATGAACGGGGCATATTGAGAGCGATTAGCATACCACTAGTCCTGTCCTAGTCCTATCCTTCTATTCCTACTCTCTTTGGAAAAAGACAGGTTGAGCAACTAAGTAACAAGCAGTTCTCTTAGAAACACTTCTGTTGAGATAAACCCCATTAGTAGTCCATATGCTTCACATTGGGAGCGGACATGGTTTAAAAAAAATGTGAAAAAAAAATATTTTATTTTCGTCATTTTTTGTCTGGAAAGATATACTATACCAAAACTGGAAAAATCTAGACATGCCCGTATGTTATTAACCATGTAAATAGTTCATGGGTTTTTTTTACAGGAAGAATATGTCGATACCTATGCTTCATATTTAATATTAATATTATAATTACGGTGAATAGTTAGTGTAATAATAACTATTTAAGTCCCGCATTAAAAAATATCAAGCCCGGCTTGTTCCAAATTTGTTGAAACATGAACTATAAATGTAATTTAGTAAATAAAAACAAATTTAAAAACATATTTTTAGAAAGCAGTCTCAAATCTGTCTTGATAACCTACAAAATATCATTCCAGAGTACGTAATGTAAAATTGAAAATTCTTTTTTTTTTACAAAATTCAAGTTTAATTTTTTAACAATTTTGAAACGAGCTGTGTTTTCAAATAATAGCCTCATATGATAACTTAACTTTTAAGCTCATCAGGCTTCACCCATGTGTTCATAATTGGCAGGAAGCTGTCCATATCCTTGGGGAATGTTTACGGAGCAAGCGTAGAAATCTAACAAGCAGCTTAACTGAAGCATCATTAAATATCAGTAGATTTTGCTTTATAAAATAAAAAGTATTTCAGTCCATAAAAAAAAACATTATTAAAATTATATATACAGAAGCAAAAGATTTTTTACTGTTAAATATTCTTCAGTTTAATTAGTTTTTTATAATGATTTTGAAATACAAAATCGGTCTGTAAAAAAATCGTATTTATTGAAACAAAACAATTGGTCATTTATTTATATATTTTTTAAAGAAATAACTATTTATCTGACTTCTTACTAATGGTATTCGATTATGTTATCTTAGATTTTTTTTTAGTATGAAATGTATTATATTTTATGATTATTTTTGTTAATTTGCTGAAATTTTTAGTGGAATATTATCCAGTATAAAATGGTTTGTTAAAATACGGTTGCGAAAAGTAGCTTATTTAAAAATAATGTCTACCAAAATAATTTTGCAACTTATAAACTGATTTAAAACACTCCAATTTAGGCAGAGATTTCTGAATATGTACAAGAATAGACATTTTATTAATAAATATTTAAGAAATATACGTATAACTAACTTATGCAGATAAATTACCTCTTATTATTTCTGCCGTATGAAACGACTAATGTTGACCTAAAATTAAATGCATAGGGTGAAATTTTTTAATGTACATATTAATAATTTTAATTATTAATGTAATTGATAACACTTGCTTGTAATACAGATACAACAGCTTAATACTTACAAACCATTGAAAATTCTTTTGCTTACATTAAGAAAAAAAATATTAATATTTAATTTTACTATAGAAAGTATATATAATAAAATATTCTGATAAATCCCACATAAAGTTGGTAGTAAAATATGTAATCAAAAATAAGTCGAGCTTCATCTTGAATGATTCAAGAAAAATGTTTTCAGAAAGTTATATTTTTCTTCATCTAAAGAATATCTTATTGGTAATCAAACAATAAAAATCTTTAATAAAAACTTACAAGCAATAATTCACTGTTGTGAATAAATATATTATTGTCACGGTAACTTTGTTGAAAAGAATTCCCCAGTCGGAAGTAAAAATTTAATAACAACAATAACGACTCCCATACAAAACTGCCTGGTTATGTCGTGATAAATTTATTATGTATTAAGTTTTTTACATCGCAGGGATTCCCATCATATTGTTAATAAACTTCTTTTATATAGGTTTGTATTATCGATAATTCAAAAATATGAATGAGTCCGAAATTTGAATAATTATTTGAGGTATCAATTAGGGTATCCAATCCCGGAGCCTTTTTCCAATCCCGGGATTTCGGGATTGACTAATTTTTAATCCTGGAACCCCGGGATTGGGATTAGCTCACCGAGGATTTTGAAATCCTCAATTTGCTATACTTTTTCCCTAGATTGTCTCAAACCGCTATACTTATAACCAGTGGTGTAGTGGGGCCAGGTCGGCGACCTGGCACCTGAAAATGAAAATGAGCCCTGCCATCTTTTTGTTTTTTTTGGTTTATTTAAAAGTTTTTGTATTATTATCATCAAATTCATCGTACAAGAAGTGAGTTTTTTTTTAAATAATTGTGCGTTTTTTTATTGATCTAATTTTTAAAACTTGTGGTTTTTTAACTTCGGACGGATATAAAAAAAAAAAAGGGAAGAAATCAATGACCGACCTGGTACCTATTTATTTACCGCTACACCACTGCTTATAAACCTGCAATCACTGCCGCTCACTATTGTATTGATTTATGTCTATAATATATTTAAGCTTTAATAAATCAATAAGTGTGGCAGCAAATTATTAGTTCCTTAAAGTTCCTATTCATACTGCCCATTTGAATTAAGGTATTTCATAAAAATCCTTTAAAGTTTTTTCATTCATGACTCATATATTAGATCAATGCAAAATAGTTTTTTTTATATTAAATACAAAATGTTGCTTTCGTTAAATATTGTTCTATATTTTTGCTAAACATTATCTGTAGGAAATTTTGTAAGCATCCATTTTTATTTTCAAATAATAATTTTAACGGACATAACTGTGTAAGACTGTTTGTTGTTAGTATTTTTCAAATGAATTATAATATGTTGAATTACTATACAATGTTTTCATTTAAACAAATTTATTCCGTGTTCATGATATATTATAATGTATATTTTAATTTTATGCGGAATTTGTGTTAATAGTAAATCTTTTTTACATTCTAACGGTAAAATAGAGAAATATTTGCGAACAACGAATGTTAAAGTATGATTGTATAAGTTGAAACAAAAGTACAGTTCCTTTGTTTATGAAGATGAAATATCCATACAGAATGGATTCATAAATAAATTTTATGTTTGGAGTGTTGAAGTTAAATTGAAGCCGGAATATATATGTATTTCGTAAAATTTTACATGAGTGCTTCCCAGGGAGTACTACCTTTCTATAAGATAATATATTATATTATTCTTTACGACTTTATATGCATACGAAGTAATCATACGAGAGAAGGTACAGGTATATTTCTCAACATAATTTCCATACTTATAAAATATACTTGCTATTCAATTAATATATTTTCATCCATGTTCGCTCCCAATGTGGAGCATATGGCCTCCTGATGAATGTATCTCAACAGATTTTTTTACGAAAAATGTTTGTTACTCAGATGTTCTCTCTTTTTCAAAGAGAGTAGGATTAAAAGGATAGGAATAGGAGAGGACTAGTGGTTATCTAATCGCTCTCGCTACACCCAATTAGTAAAGGGTGAGAAGGAGAACTGTTTGTTACTCAGTTGCTCAACCTTTCTTTTTCAAAGAGAGTAGGATTAGAAGGATAAGACTAGGACTTAGTGGTTAGCTAATCGCCTGTTTTAGGGTAGGATGAATGGGAGTGAATTTAAGGCATCACATACATTCATGCCTTCGAACAGATATACATAAACCGATTGAAAAATCATTTCTATAAAAACTGTCCGTACTGGGATTCGAACCCGTGACTTCCGTGCTCTAAGTTAGCGACGTTGATACTCGACCATGCAGCTGGCGTAATAAAATATATAATTTGTAAACTAATAATACATTGTTCATAAGATACTTAAAGCTTGTTTCGAATTAAAAAGTAAACCAAAAAAAGTACGTTTTAACAATACACCATTTTTTGAAGATGTTTTTCTTGTTGCTAGTTAGAAATCCTGCTGCCTGTCTTATACGTACGTTGTAAAGATTGTTTTCTTTGGATGGTGGTACCGTTGCATATCTTCTTTCCGTGCTCAAGAATCCTTTCAAATCGAGAGCGGTTCTGCTCGACTGACCTCTCATAGATTGAAAAATAAATAAATATATAAAATGGATATCACGACTCCTAACATCATTAAAATGACTCTTCAGTTTGCTTATTTATGTAATATATGTCTATATATGTTTGTGTGAATATTACTTAGGGAAGTATATTTACTATGATATGCATATCGTGTCCAATTCAACTAGCGTTACTACGATTTTTCACCTCTTAAGAAGCTCTTGTGTCGGCAACGATGCAAATAAACGATAACATCAGAAATTAAAAGGACTTAAAGAACCTTGACGCTTATGCGGACTATGATATTTAACTCCATCCATTTAGTTGATTTAAAAAAAATCATACTTATAAAATATCTAAGTGTTTTAGTAATACATTTTTTTTATAAAATTAGTTCATACATAGTTCTAAGCTAAATAGTTTATGCTAGAACTAAATACTTTGGTATTTTTTATCGTATAACAATGGAGTTCTACAAAATAAATGCCAATTCAATCAATAAAATATATACATTTAAATTGTATAGCTTTTAAACATTTATGTTGTAAAATTCACTTCAAGTATAGTTTTATGAACAAATACACATAGTAAATGACTTTTTATGTGAGATAAATCACTTCTGGTGGTGTTAATTGTTAATTTTGTGAAATCATAGCAAATCATCAGGACGCTGGTAAAAGGAGTTATGTCAGATAGAAAGGTTTTAGTACGCTGTATCTTTTGAAAAAAATAAGTCAGACATATTTTGTGTGTTATTAATTACATTTGAACATAATACACAAATTCATTAAAAAAAACTTTTTTTAAAGGCTTTTGAATATGTAGATCTAATTCTTTAATAATGTTTATGTTCAATGAAATGGTTGGAACGAAAATTCATATATAGTTATAGTATATAAATAGAAATTTACAAAATTTTATGGTTATTTAAAAATAAGATTTTTTGACTTAATGCCTTCTGCTTGTATACCGACAAAATAAAAGTATCATATTTCCAAAATAAATTAGATAAATAATAGGTGTTAGAAAATAAATAAATTACACTCTTAAGTCATAATTACATGATTTATGTGGATATATAATATTATAACATAATATGTTGATATAACATTATGATATGATTAATGGTGAATGTAAACTTCTGACTATGAAATACAATACATTATTGATGATGTCTCAAAAGCTTACAGTCTGTATTATCATGTAGTGACCTGACATCCCTCTAATTCAATAGCGAGGGTGTTTGCGATGCTTGGAACGTTTTTGCTTTAACCACCCCTTTCAAACGGAGTGAAAAGACTGTGAAGCGATTCACATTTCTGGCGAACAGCAAAAGCTAAATACGCACTGATAAAAATTGTAACTATTTTTACTTTCTATCTGAGAATATGTGTGTTTGAAAAATAATCTGAAACCTGTTGATAAGGTTAAAACATCAACGTATTTAGTTCTACAGTTTTTATATTTATTAATTGTTAGCTATTTCGGCAATATAAAATGTAAGTTTAATCATAGTTGTGACGATGGCGAAAGCCGAAATAGCTATCAACTAATAAATATAAAAACTGTAGAACTAAATACGTTGCTATTTTTAGCCTATTATAATGGAGCTCTACCAAGTAAATGCCAAAGTCAATAAATAAATTGAAACCTGCTGTTTTCATTTTGATTTTTTTGAAGAACTGATTTTTACTCAGTCGCTCAACCTCATGCATAAGCGGTCAGCAACTTTTTAAATTCAGTAAATACTTTAAAAAGTAGTCATTAATATCCCTGTCTAATAATAAAAGGTCGGTAAAGGTCAACAATTATTTTTTTTTGCATAATAATTATATCAAGTTATGTCGGTGATGCACAAACTTTGGTCTTAATTGACAATTGTTTCTGCCCATGAACTAAACATAAAAATTCCCAAAAACATTTTTACTGTTGTTCAGTGAGAAGTATAAGTTATTACTATTGTCGGGTCTTTTCCGGTTAGCGTTTTTGGCTTCCGTACCGGATCTCACAGGCGTCCTAGAACGAACTGCATTTTTTCAATCTGTTCAAAAGCATGAGTATTTGTGATGTCTAAAAATCTCTCCCACCTTTCCATAGCAAGAGCGATTAATTAACCACTAGCCTTGGACTTCAGCTTCATTCTTTTATTCCTACTACTTTCTTTGAAACAGATATATTGAGCGACTTAGTAAGTAAAAGTTCTCTGATAAAACATCTGTTGAGATAATATATCCATACGCTCCACATTGAAAGCGGACATGGATAAAAACTCCAGTTAATATAATCAAAAACGAAGAATGTGTATCACATTGACTGTCGTTAGTATTGGTAGTCATTTTTAAAATTGTTTTAATAAAAATTATTTAAGAGTTTTATACCGTCATAAAGTTTTTCAATGGTCCAACGTTCTGTGTAAGTTTTTTTAAAATACATTATATTTCATTTACTAATACATTATCGTCACGATTTGAGCTGGAGGAGTATTTGGTATGCAGTCGTTTTGCACAATTATTCACTTATTTCTTATACAGACCGTAAACAATTGGAAAATAGATAGATTGGCCCTTAAGAAAAATAGGTTAAGCATCATTGGATGAAGCTATGACACTATACTTACCCGTTCGTTTTATTACTGACCGATGTGAACATTTTGTTTTAACAAAGAAACTGTGAAGCAATTATAATTGATATAAACTAAATTGACATATTTCTTTCATAATCACTTTCGTTAGATACATTTACTCACAAATGTGATGTTAGGGTTCGCTTTATAACCAATTATTTTACTCTGCGCCAAAAATGATGTCATTTATGAAAGTGGTAAATTTAACAATTAAAAAAAATATAAGACAATGTTAAATAAAGCTTTTTAAAAACGTACACCGTAAATGACGTGGTTCAAAAAATGACGATAAATTACAAAATAAAATCAGCCATCCATGTCATTAATCACATAATTCTTAATTGGGAATCAAAATTCTCCATCGCAATCAATCAAAAGCTTTTATTTCTTGTACGAAAATGTCATAACGTAGATATTGCAAAAAGCTTACAATCTTTTTTCCATTAATTTGGTCCTTTTTTGTGAAGAAAATATGAAAAATGCGATATAATTATTATATCTATCTATTTTATGATTTTTTTTTTGCGATTCAACAAACAGTTAGTTACTATGTATTTAAATACATTTTTTAAATACTATCGTATAGCTTTGCTTTAGCCAAAAATTACACTTTAAAAAACTTGCATAGAAATTATAGCTTATTTTTTTCAGTTTATTTTAGCATTAAAAATAGAATATTCACCAAAAAACAAAATTTCAATTTTCGTCAAATCATGGGACAGGACAAACTTTAATTTATTCCGTTTAATAATTATATAAAAAATGATGCCAAGCAAAAATATTATTGTCGCTTAATTTCTAATTTCCAAGACAGTGATAATAAATAATGTACAAAACAAAAATTTGTCTCGGAATGTTTTTATATTTTTTATCTTGTTCGAAAATTTGAGGTATGCATTATGTTTACTTGAAGTTGAAAACTTTAAAGTTGAATTTATCTAACCCCATCATCTTTGCATCAGATTTTTTTTGTGATAGATGTCTCGTGGAAAGCATATGCCACATAAAAGAGGATCGTGTGTACTCAAGTATTATGTTGTCTTTATTTTTATTTTTCCAAAAACACACGTCATATCCAGAAAAATATCTATTGGTACTAATATATAATAAAAGGCTTAAGAAAAGAAGCTTATCAATAACGCTCCATTGAGTCAGGATTCCTATCAAGCAGCAAATTCAAGATGACATTTCAATTTGAAGAGATAATAATTTTAATATGAAATATGTCCAAATTATTCTAAATTTCTCTCAATGTATATTATTGTAAGACAACCATTTTTTTGTGTTCACATGTGTTCACTGTCAATACTTGGTGGAAAGGCATTATATAATATTTAAGAAATAAACATATTTGTACTAATTCGACTTTTATTTAATATCTTCAGTGACACTAAATTGACAATAATTAATTTTTTTTTATCTATGTCTCTCAACAGATTTTTTCTACGAGAACTGTTTGTTACTCAGTCGCTCAACCTCACTTTTTTTCAAAGTAAGTAGTAGGGAAAGAAAGATGAGGCTAGAATAGGATTAGTAGTTGACTAATCGCTATCGCTACACCCAGTTGTTAAAGGATCAGAAGGATGGGAGGAGAGTAAATAATGTGGATTTACATCACAAACACCCAGTCTTCGATCACAATTTTGAATTGAATAAATCTCAAATTCACTGTGATCTGACCGGGAATCGAACCTAGACCTGCGTGATCGAAAGAGCAAGTTCTAACCAACTAGGCTAAGGCAGGCGACAAAATGTTTATTACTTCTCCAAAAACAGGGAATACTTATACCAAAAAACAATTAAGCTACAATGGTCACTTACAATAAACTCGGTATTTCTTATTCTGGGAATGTTTACAATATAATTAAAAATATTACAATCACATTAAAAAACGAATTAATTAGTTGAAAATTCTCGTCATGAGTGAAACCGGTCCTGATCATATTAAATAAAAGTGGAATCAATGTAAAAGAGTGTTTATTTTTTTTAATATCCAATTTCAGTTATTTTTAAAATGTACATAACTTATCAATTAAAACTGCATTTTAAATTAAACTTTATTTTATTTTAGAATTTCGGCTGAAGGTGCTTGATGGAATTTCAATTCAAAATTAATTTTTCATATTTATTCGTATGGAATGTCTTAAACTTATTTTATGCACTGTAAATAAATGACTTGTTCATGCAATCTTATCGACAATATTTAATAAATTTTTACAAGAAAAATTTCTGTCTCACTTTAATGAAAATAAATATATCACTCTGTATGAAAATTAATTTTAATGTGATAAAGTACCTCCTCGTAGTAGTTGGAATATTTTTTAATGAAGGCTGCATTTTTTTATTCCTAAAGTGATTAAACAACAGTCAAAAAATATTTTCTTTATGAAGTTATATTTTAATTAAAATTAAAGGTAAATGTCTTGTTATTAGGAGCGCAATTAGCAAAAGTTTACAGTACTTAATAATAATAAATAATTGTTGTGTCTTTATTTTTTACCTAGAGTAATTATTTAAACTTTTTTCTTTGATACGTATTTATCCAAACTAAAAACTTTGCTCCATTTCCCTTGAAATTTAAATAACAATATTTTTTACCGTAGCAGTATAATTATTCGAGAGACTTTCACAGCAAATATAATATCAAATTATGAAATATTAAACAATATATTTTATTAACACAAAAAATATTTTGATCGTATTTTAAGGACGCGCTCTTAATTCGTTAATAAATAAAAGCTCTTTTGGATTTTTGTCTTTTCTTGTTTTATTGAAAATAATAAAACCTAAAGTTTGCCAATTTGCCAGAATTTAAAATGAAAGTAATCCATCACTTAAAACTGCCTATATAAAGCTGGTTTATTGTCCCGGCTTAAAATAAAGTCTTTTTTCCGTTCGCCATTGTAAGGCCGGAATTCGGAACCAAAATTTATCTCAAATGGTCGGATTCTTTGTAAGCCCAACGTAAACAATTTTCTTCCATTTAAGCAGGATACCACTGATGCTGTGAGAACAAGACGTGATAAAGGTATTACTCAGAACTTTATATGGTAGAATAAAATCACAATAGAACCTTACTGTATTTCTTATATAAAAGACTACTATGATTTTAAATTTTCGTCTGAAAGCTTTCTTGTGAACTTTCGCTTTTCATACACCCGAAATATTATTAGCTTTATTATTATATATTACATCTTTTATACTGTATAATAACGTTTCAGTAATATTACACAACACTCTAACATAAAATCGATCAAATTAAGTTTCTTAGTCCAAATATAATCAGATAGCAAAACATAACTATATTAAATATATAAATAAGTACTTAAATACAGAGTTTAAGCTAAGTTTTCAGTAAATACATTAATTATTATATATACTCTTCCCACTGTGTATATTAAAACATTTTAATTAATTTCTCTGTTTTGAGTTTTGTATTCAACAAACTTTAAATTGTAAAACAGAATAGTTTATACATACATATATATGTGTTTGGGAAACACTATAAAACTCATTTGACTAGAGACTTTATAAACATCTTTTGGAAGTGATAAATAAAGATTCAAAAAGCTTTAGCATCTACTAAATATTACCTTTTTATACATCAATAAATTTTTCTGTGCGCGTACCCTTAACGTATTTTTCTATTTATGCACTCTGGTAACTGATTTATGACTTGGATTTTGTTTTAATCTGTTGTTTATTAGATTTTTTGAAGATTTCTTTTATATTGAAATACACGTCTTTACTTAACACAGTATGTTTTATATTGACAACTCATAACTTGCGATAAAAAAGTGGACGTACCTATAGAAATTGTTTTTTTTTCATATCACGATGCATATTATACTCTTTATAGGACGTTTAGTTAGAAGAACTTTATATAAAACCATTTGAACAAAAATTTGAATAAAATAAAAAACTCAAACTCAAAGAAAAATAAGCCACTAGACTGGGCTGTAAAACAAAATTGGCCTTTTAAACATACTGTGAAAAACATTTTGAATTTAAAAAGTGTATTTGAGCAATAAAAATATGCTTAAAAAGGTCAAAATAAATTATTAAAATTTCATCAGTGATACACAACTCGCGGACCATTAATATAATCAATTGTGATTTCTTTTTTAGATTCTTTCTAGCAAAAATGCTCAATATTGATTATCGAAAACCTAATTATTATAAAAGTTGATATCAACTTCATTTAAACGACAAAAGGCAGCCAAAAATCTAAAGACTGACGTCAAAACTTACATATACCAGTTTATGTAGAGACTTGGGAAAATTACATTCATTATTGTCCGAACCACTTCACCGTTCTGTGGCAAGTGTAAATTTTGTCTTCAATAGTTATGAATCACTGGAGCTTTTTAAACACATTGTAATAAAATAACGACCAAAATGTAATTATTCCTTGAAAATTAAAAAAATATAATTAATAAAGGTGAAAACAATTTTTACATGTAAGCAATTTTTTAATACACAATCTATAAACATATGTGCCTGCGAATCGTTCAAAATTAGCTTATTGAGAGAGTGGTGTAGTGAAGTCAGAGTGGTTCGTTTCATATTTTTTTTAACTTATCAGTAAAGTAAAGGAATATTAAAAAAAAAAAAAACGAAATGGTTAAATACATCACACTGTTTTTTATATAAAAAAAAAATGCATTCGATAATATCTGTTTTAATCTTGTTGCAATTCCACTTTTTTCTATAGAATAAAGTTCAACAGTATTTCCCATGGGACTCATAAAACTGCTCAATTAAAATTTAATCAAAAAATTCTAAGCGCATTAATCACATTAATCACATTCATACAATGATTCAGAAAAGAATTTTAAAATGCTCGAAATTAGATACTGGGAAAATTCGTGTGTAATAAATATTAATGAACTAGAAATTAAGTCCGCAAAATATTCTAACGTTTTCAATTTTATTTTTTTTTTGAAAAAATGGAAATTCTTTTCGAGGGGGAGTCAATGTCAATCAAAATAAGCAGCGACACTTTTAAATTTAGTTGTAAATCACTGAATAAATAATTTATCAAGAATGTTTTTTTCAAAATTTGATAAACCAGTCTTGTGATTTATTTATTGGTTTCGTATTATGTTACTTTCTTTACAAATGATATATTTATCAGTAAAAAAACAGTTGAACTAAAAGTATCTGACAACAACAAAACTAAATTCTTTTTTTTTTTGTTAAACAAAATAATAAAAACAAAAACAAATCAATCACAAACTTAAAGTCTCTAAATACACAACTTTGTTATTGTTTCACATTAAAACGTATTTGTAATTGTATATCTTTACATGTAAATTTTAAAACAAATCTATCTTACTTACTTTATATATTATGCAAACTATTTTCTTTTGTGTTATTAACTCTACAAGCAATAATAAATTACTAATCTTTTTTTAATGTATAGTACATATTAAGGTATCATTAATGAATCTAACGCAAAACCTTTTAAGAATATTATATAAATTTGAGATTGGAATAAAGAAACAATAACTACCGGAAACAATATTTTTAAGGCGAAAACATTTGAGACAGCTTCAGAATCATGTATAATAAATTTTTACACCCTCGTTTTGCGAGATTTGGGTAAATGTAAACTGTAATAATAAATTAATGCTAAACAAAAATATGCTGTCACATCGCAATGGCTGATATCCTGCTAATGGAATTGGGTAAAATATCAGCTGTGTCATTTTAAAAATGTCAGCAGCGCTAGTTGGCAAAATAAGCCCACGTATTTATCGATACACATTACGGCCGTGCGATATTGGTTTCTGACTGCTTTTGATTTTAAATATAGTAATATTATTATGATGATTAAGAGAAAAAAAAAATTATCAGTTATAATTTATTTTAACTACTCTACCTGTAAACTTTTGCTTGGTCGTAACCGAATGATATTTTTATTATTTCTTCTCATTTAAGTACATTACTTTTTAAAAACCAATCAATGGATTTCTTGTGTTGTGGAACTGAGTGTTTTTTTTATCTAACTTTTTTATTCTTAACTTCCATAAAAAACAATACTAAAAAACATACTCACATTGATTTAAGATTTCAACTAAAGTTACTTGATGGATATTAGATATAAAATTCGAATCGTTCAAAATTATGTACGTTTTCAAATGTTTTATTCCCAATAACTCGGGTTTCACATTTTAGCATCATTAGAGTTCAAGTGAACGGTTGAACTTGAACTGAAGATTGGAAAATAGTTTTTTTGTGTATATATAAGAATGAAATTTACTATCACTCATTTCACACAGAAATGTATTTATTTTATGTGATTTCCAAATCGATTGAACGTTCTCAAAAACATAAATGACTTACAGTAACTTATTCTTTATCTATTTGAGAAAAATTATTACAACGGAATACTACAAAATCATTTGACAAAGCAGTTAGAGTATATTATCAAAAAAATGAAATGGACAATCTATTTTAGATACGTATAATTATATTTAAAAAGATAGACATATTTAATAATTGAACTCTGAATTCTATCTCTCAACATTGCTTTGAAATATTCTCATTATCTTTCGTAAAAATACTAACATCAAAAAGACAATTTCCTTTAATACTGACATATGGAAAATGCTACGCAGGTATTTATACAGTACATGAGCGCAAAGAAGGTTTTGCAAAAAGATTTTGAAGGTCTTAAAATGATTGACAAGTGCCTAAGCTGTGCGTCATTAGTCTAGATTCTTTACTAGGGCTTCCAACCCAATTCTTAATGAACAAAAACCGGGTAAATTTAATGGCTACCCGGTATTTTAATTTCAATATAATATTTCATTTATCCATATTGAATGTATAATATATAAATGGAAAAAAATAGTAAAAGATTTTTATTATAATGCCATTCCACCAAGTATTGACAGTGAACACCTTAAAAGTGATATAAATGGATATTTCAACGTGCATTTTTCGGTTTTATACTATACATATACATACTCTGTATATTTCAAAAGTTAAATATGAGCCAATATGTAATAATTGACAAAAATTTCCCGGAACCGAACCGGTTAATTTTTGAAAAAATAACTGAAAACCGGGCTATGAATCTGGATAGATATTTGGATGCCCTAATCTTAACTATCATTTTTCGTGTAAAAAACAGCAATGTCATACAGTGGTTGACTATTTTGACATGTATACGATTTAAAAGTTCATTAAAATGAAAAAACACCTTAGACGTCTTTTAAAAAAAGCTATGAGTATTTTTATAATTTAATTTAGCAAACAGTGCTTTCTTAGAATATTTTTATGTACAATTGTGAAAAATATAACTAAAATACAAAAAGTATAATTTATCAAGCACGTCATATTTATGATTGCCACATATTTTATTATTATCATGGAAAAATACATAAAATTAAAAATAATGTAGCCGTTAATAGTTATTTAATAGCTTCATACATTTATTTTGGTGATCTCAGCTGTAAAAATTGCATGTCGTATGTGAAATTTTTTCATGTTAAGAATTAATTGTATATTAAAAAGGGGAAAAAATGGTGAATTCGACTGATTAAAAGCTTAAAATGGCCAAAAAAATACGGTAATTATTGCGCTTAACAAAGTGAAATATTACCTTATCAGAAAGCTTTGGTGATGTAACAACCGGAAGTCTAAATACACTGGAAAAACAAAAGAAAACTATACACATAAACTACGGGAAACAAAAACAACATTCTAAAGCGCTTGTTTTAAACGGAAGCGATCGTCATTCACAGTCCTTCGTTTAAAATTTTTGTTTATTATCTATAAAAGATCTTTCTTTTTATGATTATTATCTAGGACTTCTCTTGTGGAAAACTCTCAGCTATGGAGAGAGATGTATTGTTTGCTGAGGAGTATTTTACAGCTATACAAATAAAACTAAATAGGGTTGTAACTTTTTTATATAACTAATCAATTTGATGAGGTTTATTTATGGAATGTATTAAAATCCACTCCGACTTATATTGTGCAAGCGAGATTTAACCGCATATATTATAGTTCATTAAAAAATACATTGAATATAATTAGACCTTAAAAATGTATTGCTTTCTTTGAATCTTTACCTTATTATATATGAAAGTTTTCAATGTGACTGGAGATGAGATGGGGGAATATAGGAATAAATTTTAAATAAAACGTTTACAATACGAAGATTAAAATATAAATTAACTTCAGAATTCGATACCTTTGGCTTACCGTCTTCGAAAAAAACACTAAAATACATATGACTATACATCTCACACGTCATTATAAAATTATTAAATTGCTGAACACACGACTTAAAATCAAGTATCAATACACTTTTTTCATATTAATTCTTCGAATTTGAATAATTTTTTAAGGTTTAAACGAACTCTCTTTTCAAACTAATTGTAGACCCGTTTTTTTCAAAACTCTAATTTTGTTTTATTTGACAAAAAATAGTTTTGAATTCAGCTTTATATCGGTCACTAGAACATCTTGTTTACGTAGAGTTATTTAATATATTCAGTCAATCTCCTGCAATCCCATGACGCATGTAATCAATCATAAATTGTTACCAATAATAAAAAAAGTATCCAAATTAACGTAACACTCTAATCTCTGTTACTGATTTATTGCCATGAAAAAACACAAAGCCAAACAAATCGATTGACAATAAATAACGGGATAAGAAAATAATTGATTACTGGTGCTTAAACCAAATTTTTATACGCGTAATTCAAGCTTTGTTCAAAAATGAGTTTATACATCTTTAAAACGCTTAAAATTCAACCATATAATAATATATATATTTTTTTAATATATTGATGTAAACATGTGTCTTTTGCTGTTTAAACTTTGTCTAAAATCACAACCATTTTTAGGATATTTACTCTTCATTTATTATTTCAACACATGAATTTATACAGAGTTGTGTGTAAATATCAAAATGAAAAAGGTCAGAATTAACCAAGAAACAACTTTTACACTACATAATCCTTTACGATAAGCACAAATCAGTTATAGGATATGGCTAGCCACTTATCTGATTTTTTTTCTATACTATTGAATAAATGAGCTTTACTTGTAATATTGGAGTGTAGAAATAGTATTCTAAAAGAACCATTATTTAAACATATTTTACTTCATTCGAGTTTCATTTCAACAAAGGGCCAAAATAATCATTACATTATTTTGGTATTATTTCACTTTAAATAAAAACATTTAATCAAAGTTCTAGATTTTTGAATCAGTAACATGGGTCGGGTCGACTCTATTATATCAAACTAAAGTTTTATGACTTTGCATATTTTTGATTGACTTGAGAGAATTAAATTGAATAAAGCTTTCGGAATTCAATAAAGTGGTCGTTTAATTGATTGATTGAAATTTAAGAGTTCTATATACATATATTATAATTACAGATAATATTTTTAACTAATTTTGATGATGCATTTAATTCATAAAAAAGCAGTTATTACTCCTAGTGAGGACTACAAATAAATACCGATTTTTAAAAATATATTAGATTTAAGATATTGCTTCATCAATGCAACAGTTGGACAAACTAAAAATCTTAATTTCAAGGTAATGACAGTTAAGAGTTATAAATGTAAAACATTTTTAAGAGATAACTATTGATTTCTGATTAGCATTTTTATATTTATTTTTTGATACACTAGGACAAATAAACCAAATTGTTTTAATTAAAGTAGAAACACTATAATATTATTAGATGATATTTATGTTGGTTGTATTTTTAAATTACAGTGTATTCCATCATTGCATTTGATTCGTAATTATATATTGCCATTAATGGCATGCATGATTATCAAAACACGTTTTTTGTCGTTTATCCTTGTGTTGAATTTATGTAACGACATACTGAAGGTTTGATCTGTTTGCTTTGGGTGTCAAATTGGCGATTGCTGCAATGATAAAAAGTTGTATTATATTTTTTTCAGAATTCATTTTCGATTTCCCAAATATAATTTTGAGAATATATCTCAAAATAGTCTCAGGTGCTTTATGTTCGAATTATTTAACTTTTTATGACAAATATTTATAGATTTTACGTCAGGCATTACCACAAAAAATCGTTTAAATTCACAACACGATAACGCAAATGTCATTCCAAATATTTTATTATATTCCATAAAAAAGTGGTTACCCTGACGGTTCGAAGTATTGAATGGAAGAAAACTATAAAATATACCACGGCAGCATCCGAGTCACTGTTTTATTGGTTATAAAAATGACCGACGAGGCGAAGAATGAAAATAGAGATATCTCAGAATATATTTTTCTTTCGTCGGAAATTTCAAAAAACTATAAAATATACGATTCTATTTTTTTCCGTACAGTGTAATAACACTGTAGGGACTCTTTTTTGTTATTATTACTGTTAAAGGTACTTTTTGAATGATCATTTATTAAGTGTAAATCTTTTTTTATTATTACATTCAACAGGTTATGTTATTGATTTGAATAGATGTTTATTGAATATGGCAACACTAAAGAAAACAAAATGATTTTATTTGGCTATTTTTTATTTCATTCATTCATTTTCATTCCATCCTTCCAGATCAACCCCACTTTCATAAGAGGTTAAGCAACGATATAAAAACCAGTTAATGTTATACTTTTTCTACTTAAACACTCAATAAACAATTCATACTATTGCATTAGAAAAAAGTATGTTTAAGCAATATTTATAAAAAATGGTAACTATCAACTGAAAATAGGGAAAAATAAAATGTATTATTCGATGCTATGAAATTGTGAAGTAAAACAATGTAACTTCATAAGAAAGGCTTTATGGCTTGCTAAGTTTGAAGAACGAATCAGTTTCAATACAACAATTCCAGACGTTGAATAAATATAGTATTACAATAGTTAACAGGTTACTTTCCTTGAAGAACAACGCAGCAAACAATAAGTAACGAATTGTAGTTTCATTCATAAATGTAAAACTTTACTTAACGCTAATTAAACTCGTATCTAAAAAAAAGTTAGAACGTGATGATTTAAAATGTATAAAACGTTTTTTAATCTTTATTAGCCGTTTAAAATATTTAAAAAGAAAACAACATTCACACTGACAGAAAAATTTTGAAACTAATAAATCTTCGCGGGTAACTAACGTCACAATTTGGAAACTTGTGGAAATCACTCAATTTTTTTAAGAAAGTGGCATAAATATTATATAAAAAAATAATTAAGAAATTTGCATTTTTTATAATGACATGGTTATTACATTTTTTTATCTGGTTGGCAACAGTTTATTTGAATGTTATTCATTTAATTTACAAAATCAAAACGTATCCACTTTTTAAAATTTAAAAAAACTACATATACATAATTTAAGATTTCGACTGAAAGTGCTTGGTGGAATTTCAATATTAAATTTGAATCGTTCAAATTATGTACACTCAAGTTATGTCAGTTCAAGTTTATCCGTGCACTTGAACGCCTGAAGATGCCGAAAGGCGAAACCCGGGTCGTTAGTGACAAAATCTGTGGGAGTGTACATATACATGTCTAGTTTAAGCCAAGGGAGTGGTTTACCATGTAACCATGGGGTCGAACCCTCAAACAAATATTTTCATACATTGATTATTACACTCCTACCCTTACAATTAATATCCGACCCCATAAAAGTGGAGAAGGTGACCTTAACCTGTTAACATCTGAAAAATGAACTACCTGTTTTTCAGACAAAAAATAATATTAATATTGTGTATTATAATTCCATATGCTCCATATCTGAAGCGGATACGTTCCGTTACAATAATGCGTCATTTGTAGTTTATCCATTTAAAAAATCAAAGATAATACATTTTTTTAGAAATAACTTCAAGGCAATCCGGACAGATCATTGTCTATTTCAAACGTGGAGAATATGGCTTTTTAATGGAGGTATTTCAATAGATGTTTTCTACGAGAACTGTTGGTTGCTCAGTAGCTCAACCTTTCTTTTTTTACGAATAGAGTAAAGATATAAGCTATAGAACTAGAACATGGCTAGTGATAAGCTTATCACTCTTGCAACGCCCTGTTATTTAAAGATTTAAAATGTGAGTGAAAATTCTTAGCTATCAAAAACATCCATGCCTTCAAACAGGAATCAATTTTACGAATGAAAAACTTCGTTATTAGCAACTGGAAGCCAACGCCGTTGATCACAACACTACGAGCAGATCCAAGTATATTTATTTTACAACTTTATTTAATTAAAATAATAAATTCTATAAGTTAAGTATTCTCCAACAATAAAGATTTTTTTACAACGGCAATTAAGACCATCACACTTTTTTTGTCTTAATGATCATTAAAAATATTTATTTTAATAATAATAACTGACATTCTTATCAGCAAACTTAACCATTAATTCCATATGAGTGGGCTTAAAAAGTTAGGCGCGTGTTAATAGCACACTGGCGGACTTCCAAAAATATCTACTTAACTTTTGCAACTTTTAATGAGTTGTGTAATTAAAGTTTCCGGATAAAAAGATACTCATATAAATCTGTTTCATTCGTTCTACCAAAAAATAGTTCAAGTTAAGAATATTGAGATTAGTTAGACCATTTATCAGAGGAGAAGAATACTAACATAACTGTCTTAATTAAAACGATACAGCAGAATTGTTTAACACTTTATTTTTGGCGATTTTAAATAATAATTAATTCTCTAATGACCTATCAATTTTTGAAAGAATCATTAAAAAGTTTAATGGTTCCGGTTTATATTTTGACATATTGCAAGAATGCGCCATGTGCTGAAAATCAGCATTTTTCACTAGATATTTTTTTAAGCACTCACTATTTAAGTGTTTACTATCAATTCTTGGTGGGTATTCATTATGGAAAAAAAAACTTGATTTTTACTAAGATTACATTAATTATTAAACATCTTTCAACTTAATATTAGCAATGAGCGAAATCGGTTCTGATCTATAACAAATATTATGGAATTTGAATTGTTCAAATTTTGTACTTTCACACAAATTTTGTAACTGACTTACCAGGTTTCGCCTTTCGGTAACTTCAGGCGTTGAAGTAGACGAATGCATAGATTATTGTTAAATTACTTTATTTTTAAAAACTATATCACTATCTTCGTGAAGATTTTTTTTATTATTTAAGTATATACAAAAAAGTACAAACGATAATATTTTTCAATTCTGCCAACAGACATTTTTCCGGTGCCATTTTGATATTAAAATATTGGCCCCAGATGTAAATAATATTTCGATAATATAAGAAAATACGAATGCCATAAAATAGACGCTCCGTTACAATTTTGTCGTTTGCGAAGTTGAAATATAAGTACATTTCAATGTAAAATGAAAAAAATACTTATCTTTACTTTATACTTGTTATTTTATTTTTATTACATTAGTTCAAAGAATGTTAAAAGAATAACTTATAAAGAATTGTATTTCTAACATAGCTCATAATGCGAATCCATCTAAAAAATAAACACCTTACCTTAAATAAAATAAAAACTTTAACTGCTGTTTCAATATTTAAATGAACATGAAAATTTTTCTTCTCACAATGTTAGTCCGAGAACACCGTGAATTGAATATTATTCGCTTTGTACATTCCTAACATATTTGTCAAGTATATTTGACTAGATTTATCTACCAGTGCCAGTTTATGTGCAGACGTGCAGAAAGAGAGAGTGTGGTCGCAAAACGACAACGAAACAGTAGTCATATAGCGTTAAGAGAGGAAACAGTGATTGGTTTTGAATATAATTATTAAAATTTATTATAAATAACTTAACATTAACGGGATTTGTAAAAACAGTAACATTTACTTTCGAGTAAGGGCTTTTTTTCATTTCCTTGTGTTGAGTTTCCACTTTTAAGCATGTAACATTGTTGAACTGTGTTCTACCGTTTTAAAACAGTTCTGCAGGTAGTCTATCGCATCCTGGTAATTTTTAACTTTTCAGTTTAATGATATTGAGAGTCATAATCGCATGGTTAAACATGATTCATGTCTGTTGCTGTGATTTCATGATTTATATTAACCCGTAACATGCCATCCTAAAATATCACGTTCCTTGCCATGATGGCATCTCATTTTCACTGTTTATTGACAGTATTTAAACCTAAGTTAGCAGCTAAAAAATAATTTTAAAAATGTATATATGCTAGAATACCTAAAATGATAAATACTTATTGACAATATTAAGAGAAATATTGAATGACTTAATGGCTCAACTATTTACGATTACATCATGGACATGGAGGTGTTAAGAAGTTTTTGGATACACTCAGATCATCTATCAAGGATTGCGTGACGGTCATTAAGGAGGGCTCTATCATTGCTTTTGCAGCAGATAATATTTGGTTCAAATTTATTCAATGCTAAATATATTTTTCTGTAGAAAGATTTCCTTTCATTTGTAGAACATAGTTTTTCCAACACATCCAGCTCTGGATTTTTAAATTGCCTTTTTTTTAATTGCGTGGGTTCTTTTTTTGTCTACGTTATTTACGGTAATTCTTTATTTAGCTTTACAAATAAAATATATTTTCTATAAAAATATTAAATGTCAAGTGTTCACTGGTAATACTTGGTAGAAAGACATTATATTAAAAGAAATACTCATTTGTACTAATTCCACTTTTATTTAATAAAATCAGGACTGGTTTCGCTGATAATGAGTATTATCAACTGATAAGAGAATACAATATTACAATGTTATGTATCTAAAACCAAATAAATTAATAAGGTGTAACAAACAATTGATGTTAAAAGAAATTTACAAATAAAGGTACAAACTATAAAATATAAGTGACACGTCAAAAATATTAATTTAAAAATTCATCAAAGAATAATTTAACTAATGTGAATATTTTACCGTTTGATTCTTAATGTATTCTGATTTTGATAAATAAAAGTGGAATTAGTGCAAATTAGTATTTTAATTTTTATTTATAAAATGTTTTTAATAATCATCTTTAAATATATATTATTATAATAAATCACAAAATGATATCATTTCTTTATACTTTATTTAGAATCTACGCGTGAAAGAGCTACCCCGCTTTGTCACTTCGTTACATTCTCAGTTTTTCCACATTTCTTGAAGCAATGACATAAAATTAGATACGTATGCTTTCAAGCCATTTCGCCAAGTCGAACTCTGTAATCCACAAAGAACTTTTCCATGTCCTCACAACCCCCATATGAAAAAATAATTTTCTATTCAATTTTGAACTTATGTTGACGCGTTAGGCAATATTACCCCAAAACAAGAATCTTAAAACTTTCGGTTGAATTTCGAAAGTTGAAAAATTCATGTCAAGGAATTCTAAAGTTTCTTAAGAGAACTTTAAAATGTAAAGATTGTTCAGTAACATTTCTGTTATACTACACTGAATGACAGTTTGATTTGGTTTAAATATAAACGTAAATTCGTTGAAGAAATTAATAATAATCAAAGTCTGGTTTATTAAATTTTGCAATTCTCAACGTGTAACTTTTCAAAATGAAACTTTATGTTGGCTTCAAAAATTTTCGCAATTACATGAAAACAGAACTTCCCTCACAGCCTATACGGCAAACCAAACATTCAGTAATCATCATATTTTTAATCATTCAAATTTAAAATCAATTTTATAGCATTTAGAACAGCCATACTCAACCTTTTTTTCCTCCGGGCCGCATTCCAATTTTTGCTTCTCTACGTGGGCCGCAACATATGTATAGTAAACTGTAAATATAACACATACTATACTGTATGCATTTTTCAAAGTAAAAAATAACAATGAACAACAAACAAAAAATACGTAAAAAGTAATCAAAAATACCAATGTATCCAAAATCTTTAATCGTTTACTTAAAAAATGTTATAAATTGTGTCAAACTTTTAACTATCTTCGTCATTTAATATTTGGTGACTATAATTATTTTGGGCCGCACATAAGAGCTGATTGGGCCGCATGCAGCCCGCAGGTTGAGTATGGCTGATTTAGAAGCATTTATTTTTTTATCATATATATATAAACAGTGCTTTGTCTTATGTAACGTGGTGGAACTTCGTCCCGGCACCTTTTTTTTAACAATTGTTATTGCTTCAAATGGATATTGGTATTTTTTTCCCTTAAAAACGGCAATTTTTTTTTCATCGACTATTTGTTCTTATCTTAAGTCCTTTTTGAGTGTAATGTACAAAACAATACCAAGTCCACAGACTTACTTTATGACCAGAACCAAGGGTCTAATTTTTCATATTTTGTTTTGCTTTGCGAAATTCTTTTATTTACAGAACTTTTCTCAACAGTGGGTCAATAGCGCAGTGGTCAATGTCGTTAGCTTTTGTGGCAAGGAGGTTGAGTGACTGAGTAACAAACAGTTCTCGTAAAAAAAATATCAGTTGAGATACCCTATTTCGTTAATCATCGACATAATTTCTGTCGTTCATTTTTCATAGTTTTCGACCTCAAACGTATTATTATTTAATTTGTTTTTGCCGGATCAACAATGATTTCTAACTAGCAAGATATTATTATGAATGATAATATTAACTTATTTACATCATGAGTAAATTCAACGACATAAATTTGTGTCTTCAAAACGAAAATCCAAACATCCTTTTGAATCTTAATACACCCGCAAAAATTTATTATTTTTACATAGATTGGACGGTTTCTTTGCGAACATTTATTTTCAACATTTAATTTATTACCATTCTTAAATAAATGCGTCGTATATTCTGATTATTTGAGAAGCATGTTTGTTCAGGCTAAAAACACAGTAAACATTTATATACATACATACATCGAAGGATTTCATGATCATTTCTTAACCATAAAAATATGTAGAAAATGACTAAAATTTAGAATGGTTTTGTAAGTATATGTATCGACCTCGTAGACAAATATGATGAAAACACCAGAAGTTTATGGTGACTGACGACATATAAAGCGTCTAGTTACAAAAAGCGATATGTACATATTTCAATATTAACCGTAAACATAGTTTTTATGTTTTAGGCAAAAAAAGATTCTTTAAAGTATTATATTCTACCTTTAAATAAAATAATAACAGCGTTTATTGGCAAATAAACCATACAATTAAAACAAGTAGCAGAATCGATGAATTTGAAAAATTCCGATCCATGAATATATCACTAATTAAAATTTCAAGCTTTTATCGAGTTTTGGAAGATAAAACTTTTTCATTTTGTGCAAAATTTCCCGTAGAATACAAACATATTTTTTCTCGATTTTTAAAAAGTGTGCTTTTGTACATATCGCTTTTTGTAACAAAACGCTTTATATAATTAAAATTTACAGTTAAAATGCTTGAAACCAAAATAATAATTCGTTTAATATTGTCCTGGTGTATTTGTTTACTCTACCTCTATTTATATCATAGAATTAGTTTTAGTCTTTAGTTAACATATAATATTAATATTTTTGGCTTCGAGATTGTGGTTTTGAATGTTTTGACAATATTGACATTGTACATAATATATTACTCTTCTTACACCATTTGTGGGTTTGCTTTAATGACGTAATTTCAATCATACTAGGGCTTGATTTATATTACGTTTTATCAATTCCATGTACGACGTATTTACATTGAATTCAAATAAAATAACACTATATATTATTTATTTGATAGTTTTACACTATGACATTGAAATTGTCCTTATCATAAAACAATACATTAAATATTTTACTACAAATTTATTCAAAATATTCGTAGAACGAGAAGTAGAAAAATTGATGTTTTGAGTTATATTACCCATTATATTCCAATACCCTCTCTTCTGTAGCTTTTCAAATGTACAACTATAAAACATTAATAGTTTTCTGTCGGTAGGTAAATGTTTGCATATGAAAATAAATAAATACAAACAATCTTTCCTCAGTTCTAGATAAATACAACTTGAAATGAGGCTATTATTTGCAAATCCGGCTCATTTCAAATTTCGTGAAATGTGAACCATGAATGTAGTTTAGTAAATACAAATACATTTTAAAAGTATTTTTAGAAGGCAATTTCTAAAATGGCTTGATAACATAAAAAATATTATTCCAACGTAATTTAAAACCAAAAATACTTTTAAAATGTACATAATTTAACAAAATGAATTAGACGTTTTATTTTGGAGTGAGCCGGGTTTGCAAGTAATAGCCTCGAATACCGTATTTTAGTATTGTAAAAGTTGTAATATATTTGAATTGAATTGAGATAAATGACTAAATGGTTCACTTAAAAGAAGAGAGAAATAAAAATTAGGACTATTATACAACTTATTTTAAATACACTATAATTTTTTTTACCGTCGATTCTTTGTGGCAAGGCATTCTATAAAATAATAAATAAAAAAACTCTAACTCTTTTTTGTACGAACAATATTTTTTTTAAATAAAAATTATTACCCCTTTAGCAGTTTTTGTTTTTAAGAGGTCCTAAACATTTAAATACTAGGTTATTTATAATATTTTCATTAATTAATAATATTCACAATTATCTGTGTACTCTTGGTATATTTTATAGCAATTGTTTGACAAATTTTATTCATACTTAATTTCATATTTAAAAAATCTTTCGATTATAATATTCCTCAGTTGACATTTTCACTATGAACTCAAACGGTACTGATCTGTATTTTGAAAAATTTGGATTGCTTGTGCTTTAATTACTAACATGCTTCGTTTTCCATATTGTCTCCTAATTGATTATATTTTAACAGATGTTTAAGTAAAAAATATTTTTAGACCTCTCTTATTTTCGAAGTTAGTAAGAATGGAAAGAATAGGAAACTTTGATAGAAAATTTAATTAGAAAATCGCTCTTTCTACACCTCATTTTCCATAAAAGGAAGGGAGTGAGAGAATTTCTCTAGACATCACAAAACCCATTGCCTTCGAAAAAAATCGATAAGATGATAGAAAAAAAAATCGTATTGGCACTTGAACCCGTGAGATCCACCGTGGAAGTCAAAGACATTGAGCACTGCGCCATGAACCTGACAGATTAACATAATTTGACGAAATAATTTTACCTAAGGACAAATAACACTTTTTTTTTAAATCAGATCATAAAAATCCATTATTAAGGCATAATAAAAAACAGCCAAAAAGATAGCCCATTTTCAAAAAAAATAGGTATGATAATGTCACGATGTACGAAGAATAATCAATTTTCACTTTTAATTTTCTCTCGAGTGATAAGGGTTTTTCTACGTGTCACGCGCTTTAAAAAAATCTCTCTTTGTATATTGTAGTGTCATATATATTATACCCTACTAATTTTAGACATTCGTCTTTAGATCAAAATCTCAAAAGCTTTAACTTACCTAAGAAGTGTATACAAGTATCTAGGGATTGCAATACCGGTATTACCGAAACCGAGATCCCGATGTTCATGGTGTTTCTTTCAATATCGAAATACCGGTTTTTAGAATGCAAAAATACCGATTTTTTATCCATGTCCGCTTCCAATGTTCTCGCAATGGAAGCACCTAAACAGAAGTTTTTTCTACGAGAACTATTTGTAACTCAGTCGATCAACTTCTCTTTTTTCAAAGAGAGTAGTAGGGATAGTAGGATAAGGCTAAAACAAGACTATTGGTAAACCAATAATCTTTCTCGCTACCTCCAGTTATCAAAGAATCTGAAAGGGAGGGAAGAATTTTTTTTAGACATCACAAACAAATTTATTCAGATAAATAACCAATAATTATTAAAAATGTACATTAGATGCCAAACTTTTCACTAATTCGTGATAGTGAAGCCGCAAGATCTTTTACGACTTAACTGCGGAGCCGACATGGATAATAATTATTTGTATCCAATTCTAATTTAAAATAGATTAACAGAATATATACAAATCGGTCAGGAATATGATTTTAGTAAAATACTATTGCTGTATTTATTACAAATATACGTTTTAAGACTTCTAAGAAAAAACATCAGTATACGTGACACTCGTATTCTTATTCAAATTTACAATATACAATATCTTCTATTTAATATGACACTCATGTTCTTTAGCACGTTTTATATAATTTATTCATTAGAAGTATTGTCAACACGTTGATTCTCCGTGAAACTTTTTTTATTGGTGAAAAGACGTACGTTAAGATTTTCAACACGAGGCAATTCTGATATAATAAAAAAAGATGAAAAGATTGAAGCAAACATAGTGCGGGTTTTTAATAAAACTACTTCATTACGGAGGATGTCAAAAACAAATTGGCAAGACGTGTGATGAGAGTAATAAAAAGGATAATAAAAAGAGCCATTTCAACTAAATAAGAAGCAACTAAGATTTATTAAAATCACTGACATGAAATCAATCACCGTTTTGTATTGTAATTCAAATTATGTTGCGTGCTTCATTCGTTTTTTTTAAGTAATCAATTAAAAAAGCTTTATTTATTGATTTGGCATTTACTTGGTAGAACTCCATTTTAATAGGGTAAAATATCAAGGTATTTCAGTTCTACAGTTTTTTAAAAAGTTAAAGGTTGATAGCTAAAGGTTGATAGTTTTTAAAAACCCAGACTGCTTATCTTTCTTTGTAACACTAAAATCACATTTAATAAGTGCAATATTGTAATTAGAATTTGAATTAGTATGTTAGAGTGAATAATATGATGCATTGTGTATCTCTTCTTAGACAGTATATATAGCTGAGTAAATGTACGTTTAAAGCATAGTTCTGACGATGGCGTAAGCCGAAATAGCTATCAACCTTTAACTTTTTAAAAAACTGTAGAACTGAAATACCTTGATATTTTACCCTATTAAAAAGGCTTTGTCGTTTAACATGCTCAAATATTTTTGAAACGGTGATTAATATAATTTAAAACACAAGACTACCAAAACTGCAGTTGAGTAAATATATGAAACTCCAATTAAGTTTATATTTAATTCTGGAGCATTTATTTAAAGTGTGTTAGTGTGCGCCGCACACCTACAAAATCTAGAACATAAGTGATGATGTTCTGGTAGAAATATCGTTTAGTATGTATTATTTGCAAATGCGCTGCCAACCAATACAACTACATACAGTCACACTGAGTGCGTAGGCTTCGCGTTGAACGAATGATTTTTTTTTCCAATTTTAAAAGTGTCAAGTTGCTGCACACACGTGTAAAAATATTATTCATTAATTTAGTCATTGTTTCTTATTCGTTTAAGCTTTGTCAAGATTTTTTCGTATAGTCCAAACGTATTCAAATAAAGAAATCATTTTTATTTGTTCATATAATAACGTTAATATATACAACTAAAAACAGCTGTAATTTTAGTTTTTGTTTGTGCAGAAGATTGTGTACCTTAAAAAATACTACAAACAAATATGAACATGAAATATGCTGCGTTTTTTAAATTGATAAATGATCAAATTACCAAGATATTTTATATATTTAAATTACCAATATGTGTGTATCTCAGCAGCTTTCATTTGTATTCATTGCTGTTTGTACACCTTAGAGATACTTTTAAGACCGCTAAGAACAATACCATTACAAGAATCAGGATTTTTAATACTCTTAACATATTGAAATGCGGTTGAAAAGATTCTTAGTTCATACCAGTCAAATTTTTAGATATACGTAGCTTAATAATAGAAGTAATTTCTTGTTCAGCGTGATTTTAAACGCTAGTAAGCTTATGTTAACTTTTCTTTTCATCATAAGCCATAGTTTTGTTTTAATTAACATTAATTTCATAGACGCGAAACTTTTTTGATTACTGGTTCAACATGGCGGTGTTTCAGTTAATTGTATGTTAGTATACTATTAAAATTTAAAATCACAAGAATTTTTAACTTCAATTATTTTTTAAGCATTTTTGTGATATCATATTTTTGAAGAAGGTGGCGATAAAACAGTAACTGTAAAAATAGTTACCATCTAACCCAGAGATGGGGAACCCGCGGCCTTTGGACCACTCCAGTGCGGCCTTCTGGCCAATTCTGGAAAAACGAGGTTTGGAGATATCTGGGAAAAAAGTATAACGAATTGAGAATTTCAAATTCTTCGGTGAGCTAAAAAAAAACGAGGTTTGGAGATATGTGGTGGAAAAGTAGGGTAAAGGATTGAATATTAATTAATCCCGTCCTATGTTTACTGCGGCCCTTAGAGAAGAAAAGGTTCCCCACCTTTATCTTACCTCTCTCTTTATATTCAGTTTTCAAGATTTTACTCAGATAAAAAAACATTTAAACCACCCATATATTGAATTGCTTTTAAATCAAAACTTGTATAATGTTTAGGGACCCAAACTTTGATGGTTAAACTGCGATATTGAACAATGATTGCTGTATAAATCAACTTCTGAGATAAAATATTTGCAACACGCTTGTCTATGCAATAAAAATGAACATTACACATATTCTCAACAATTTCATTGTTTTTAAGTGTGTCAATTACAAAAATATATATTTTTTAATATTAAGTACTTTAAAAAAATAAAAAAACGGAGGTCACGGGTTTGGATCCCAGTACGGGCAGTTTTATAAATTGATTTTTAAATCGATTTATGAATTTCTGTTCAAAGGCATGGATGTATATGATGCATTGAATCCCCCCCTCCCACCCATCCTATCCTATGAACGGTGCGTATCATGAGCGATTAGCTAACCACTAGTCTTGTCCTAGCCCTTTCCCTCTATTCCTACTCTCTTTGGAAAAAGAGAGGTTGAGCAACTGAGTAACAAGCAGTTCTCGTAAAAAAACTTATGTTGAGATAAACTCCATAAGGAGTCCATACGCTCCACATTGGGAGCGAACATGGATGAAAAAAAACCCATTGGTTATAAGAATGGTGTGACTATTAATTTTATTTTTATGGATTAAAAAATAAAATATTGCGTGCGTGTTATTCATCGAAAGTATTTTTTTTAAATCAATTGATTACAAAAATCTCAGTGATATAGTCGAACAAAATATGTTTAGAGTCTTTAGACCACGGTTTCTCAACTGGGGGCCAAAGAGAAAAAAATAATTCATGGGGAGCCACAACACAGTTTTGGGGTACCACGCGAAAATACTGGAAGAGATAAAAAAAACAAAAAAGTTGAGAAACTGTGCTCTAAAATGAAATGTATAATTAGAATCTATTAACCCCAGTATTTTTGTATAATATATAAGTGAAAGGTTGGTAACTTCTCAGTTTGATGAAAATTAAAATCCAATACAAAAGGGGCTAGCCATTATTTTTATTTCTTAATGATTATTCTTTCTTGTTAATGGAAAACAAATGTTTATGACCTAGCATACGCCATTACTTGTTTCATTGTGTAATTTTATTACTAAATATATCTTTTTTAATGCTTCATTGTTATTTTTTCCTTTTTTCTTCAAATTCTTACGTTACTTCAAACAGGTAAATGAATGACAGTTATTTTAAACAAAAATAAACTTTTATTATTTGTTCAACCTCTAGTTGTAAAAAATAGAATAAATCTATTTATAAGATTTTTGTTTTTTCCTGTATGCGTACAGATTAAATAAGCAAACTTTTTTTTCCTAGAAACACAATTTTGAATGAGAAGTCGTGTTATAGTAGACTTTGAAATGTATATAGATACTTGCTCCTTGAAAACTTTTAGCAACATATTTGAAGGTAACTTTTCAAAGTAAAGTAAATTTGACAGAATCCCGTTGCTAAAATTGTATATGGCAATTTTTAGAGTTAAAAAATGAGTGTATCTAACATCAATCTTCTAATAATCGGATAACAAAAATAGCGATACTTGTTTTCGCTACCTAAGAGTGGTTGACGTTGTTGACTTCGGTTACGGAGGTCACGGGTTCGAGCCCAAGTGCGGACAGTTTTATAAATTGATTCTTTTAATCGGTTTATGTTTTTTTGTTCAAAGATATAGATGTTTGTGATGTCTTCAATTCCCTCCCTCTCACTCATCTTATCATTAAAATGGGGTGTAGTGAGAGCGATTAGCAAATCACTAGTTCTGTCTTAGTCCTACCCTTCTATTCATACTATCTTTGAAAAAAAAGAGAGGTCGAGCAACTGAGTAATAAGCAGTTCTCGTAGAAACACTTCTGTTGAAGATAAACTCTACCAGGAGTCCATATGATCTTCATTGGGAGCGGACATAGTTTAAAATAAAGAGGTTTATCCTTCTCCCAAACAAACATGTCTCCCAAATAATTTACCAAAAACAAATTGAGAAATCGACTGGGTAGATTTTGTGAATTAACTTTATAATTGACATGTAATAAAAACATTAAATACAGATTGTAGAATGGGTAGTAAGTTCTTTTGATTTCTTTGGACCGTCTTTTCATATTTATCAATAACTTTCAACTGAAAAAATAAGATTAAGCAATTGTATTATCGTTTCAAATTATATGAAACAATTGGTAAAAATATTGGGACATAATTAATCTATAAGACAATAATAATTATTCTTATTAAATACGAGACACATTTTTGTGTGTGACAGATTATAAATAATAAGGAAATTTTAATAAATTATTTGAGTAACAAACAATGATTTTAGCCAATGAAAAATGACGAACATGCTATTTTGTAATGTTTAAGTAAATTTAAATGCGCTTCTATTAAATAAATTGTAAAGTTCAAGAACTGTTAATTTCACTTTTAAGATGTTCATGAAAAAGCTTGATGAAAAAGCATTACATTTAAATAATTAAATACTCATTTATAATAATTTAATTTTTTTATATACATATGATCGAGACCAATTTCGCTCATGAGGAACATTGTCAACTGAACATTATTAATAACGCTCGAAATTGGTTAATTCAATTTCAAACAACACGCATTCATAGATTATACGAATTCTGCTTGTATCTTTAGTATAATGATATTTTATTTTGCATCTTTATATAAAGAGTATATTTTCATTACTTCAAAATAAATATAATACTGTTGAATTGAAATCAATTTTATTTTTACTAAAATCAATCTTTTTGTACAAACAAGTATGAAAATAAGTGCATAATCTTTCATTAGCAGCAATCATGTGAAAAAATCTAATTATATTATGTATTATTTTGTAATGGATAGCGTATTGATGTCAGAATCAAATTTTAAAAAATATGTCATATAATGCTTTGACAAAAGCAAATTTTATTCCAATTATAAAACCAATTACTTTTTAATCGGCCAAATATTATTTCAGTTCTTTATTAAGTCGATATGAGTGATTGATTGTTCCGTTTTTTAATTGTAAATTAATGACATCGATCAAAATAAAGCGAATAATCTTTTCGCAAACGTTATTTTATTCTCATAATAGAGAAGCAGTCCCTGTTAATTATTACATGGTATTAAGACACATAATATATCATTTTTAAGCAAATAGAACTCTTTTATTTTTTTTTTACACTTTAGTTCGCTATATTCAAACTAAGTGAATAACAAATAAAAACATAAACAATAAATGTATTAATGCTAATTTAATAAAAGATTTACATTTAAACCATTAGTTACTATATTATTAACTGTAAAACAACTCTTCTAATACTTTTGCATTCAGTTTATTACCGGACTCCTTTGAATATCAATAATTGATTCATTTCGACGAGTCAAATAAATTTATTTATTACAAAACTAAAGTATTTGAATATTCAATGTGTTTTTCAATTTTTATATCAATTTTATTTGCAAAAAAAATGTTCAATAATTTTAATAAGAGAATTACTTTATTGAGTAGTGAATGAAAAATATCATTCTTTCTAAAACTTGTTAATAATTTATAGAGGTTAAAAATAAATTTCCTCAAAGTAACTATCAAAAATATTAAATACAAAACGTTTGCATTGTGTTAACATATAAAAAAAACTCGTTTATATCTCATTAATAATACAAAGACGAACAACCGAAAATTTCCTTAACGAAATCGTCAACAGTATTAGAATAACAACGAATATAATTGTTTGTCATTTCTTGAAATGAAATTTACTCTGTAACAGATTAAGGTAGATACAGAATTAAACTCACCTTAAAATAAGTCTCTTTTGTAGAAATGTTATTCACTTTCATTGGTCACATTAATTGAATGAAAACTTGTTCAAAAGTCTCAGACGGAAACAGACTAGTACTAGAGAATTGTTAATCAGTTACTTTTAAGAGATGAGATTTTAAATTAAGCCACGCACTTAAATTTATCTTACTGAATCAGTTTACGTTCATTACTTTACAAATAATATAAATTATTTATGAATATCACGAAAGTGAAGTTTTGTATCTTTCATTTTGACGTTATGTTATTATTATAAATTCTACAATTTATTTTCAAGACTTATATTCACATAATGTACAAGAAACATAGAAACTATTAACTTGATCGATAATTGTTTTATATAATTTAATGTTTTCCATAAAAACTTCACAGAAATCGTTTTAAATAAAATTTCAACACATTTCATTTATTGTTCGCAAGTTTTTTTGTTAAATTTTGACGCTAAAAGCCAAGGAAAAGTCTCAATTCGTTTACATAATTTCTTATAATTATATTTTAAATATTCGTCAAACTTTTTCATAAAATATTACCGAAAGTTGGCAAACGAATACGCGTCTTTCGTTAGCGGTGTCGGGGTGTCGTTTTAGGACGTCAGTTCGCGTCGGAGCAGCGGTCGCGTTAGACGGAGTTTTAAGCTTGTAGTTGCCCGAGAGAAGCTCGCGCGAAGGGCTTTTGAACGCAATCGCACCAGGCGACGGTGCAAACATCTATAGCGACGGCGCAACTTCAACAGATCTCTTTCATTTTTGCAGGACAAACACTTTGCAAACAACCCCTTTTATGACGCCTTATTAATTTTAGCATCTTGGGAATATTATAATATTCGCTATTCAGCATGATCGATTTTCTGTGATATATTTACACGGACTTAATAAACATTGAAGCTGTGATATGTTTTCATGTTTTTTCATTGTCTTGAAAGCATAAGTAAATTTATTTATATTTTTTTTACAAATAAATTTCTTTGTATTGTACAAATTGATGACCGACGAAATAATTTTTTTCTTTCGGTGGTATTTTTTTTATAATATCTACATTTTGAATGGTTGAACAATAAGAGTATTGCAATAAATGCAATTTTGATTTAAAGAGAATAACCATACATATAAAAAGAAGATACTCGTTATAAAAACGAAACATATGTCACACTGAGTGAGACAACCAATGGAATATAAATAATTCAATTTTCTTTGTCTATTTGAACACCCTGACGCCCTGACGATAGCGCACTGTACAAACTTAACATTAGCGCGCCGATACTAGCGCACAATATAAGATTATTTAGTACTGTAGACTGCTTATTTAAAAAGGGATACTTACCTGAGACAACTTTTCTAGTAAAATTACATCTTATTGATAATAAATTAGTACTTTTACAACAATTGTAAAAATAATATATGCTAAGGACATTTCACCATGTGAAATTTTCTAATTTTATTTAAAATACGAACTTCATTTGAGTAAACATTTATCAATTCTGATATGATTAGTCAATCATTAAAAAAAAATGTAAAAATATTAGTATTTCGCGCTTATGTCTCTCATATAAACGTCTACGCCTCATTTCATGCATATTTTTAATTTAAATAGCAATCGTTTTAATTAAAGAACGTACGTATACAAAAAAAAAATATTCGCATTGAACTACAACTTTAAGTTGAGCAAAAATTACTTCAACAATTCAGAAAGTACTCACGCAATGCAAAACTTCATCAGTTTATTCGACACTCACATTTTTGATCTATACATCTATCTTATTTCATTATTCAAAAAATGGTTGAAACAAAAATTAGACTATTATTTATTGGAATCTCTTAATTAATAATAGGTTAAAATTTCACTACCGCATTGCAGGCGAATGTCAATGTTTGAAACACTAATGCTCGCCAAGCTATTATGCACTTTTTGCCCTGTTTTGCGCTGCTCTTATCATAGATTTAGACTTTTCACATAGATAGAGAAGTTTCCGTAGACATATCCTCATTGGGTATTTTCCGAAAATACAGCAGCTTTGAGGTCGGTGTTATGGTAATTTGGCCTATTGTATAACTCCAAATAAATGAATATGGCGTAAATACAACAAGATTGAACAATTCATGCTTAATATTACGAAAACACAACACCGACCACGTGCCAAAAATATGTCACGTTGATGAATCAATTTTTAGCAAAAGTAACAACGCAAAATACCTCAGCAATGTCTCTATACAATAGTAAAGGAAACATAAATTGATCATATCTTGTGAATAATTGGTATAGTTGGTATATATTTAATATATTTGTATTCTAAAACACATTTTTAAGGATACTATTTTTTGTATTTAACTTTTACTATGGTATCATGTATTTTTACTCATTTATGAATTTTGGAATAAAAATGTGTAACTAAGTCTACCGAAAATGTTCCGTCATAAAAAATCTTTATTGACCCAAAACTGATTCTATTTTGGAAAAATGTTTTTTTTTATTGTACATATGTATATTAACAATTTATCGTTTTTTCTACACCCAGACTGCGTAGAGCAGGGATGGCGAACCTATGGCACGCGTGCCCGAGGTGGCACGTTTGAGAATTTGGACGGCACGCGAACGATTTCAAGTTCATTGAATTTGATTAAGTCATTCGTGAATTATTAATTTATTCCGTTTTATTAATTTTCTGATGTTTCCCAAGATAAATGACAATCGCTTAAAAAAAACATTTTTTTACTGCTTGAGCACGCCACACAATCGAGTAATAATATTTGAAAATTGTTGGCACGCGGACCCAAAAAGGTTCACCATCCCTGGCGTAGAGGGTTACACATATGGTGGAATAATATTTTCAAAAAATACCACTGTAAAAAATACCGGTCCTCTCCTTTCTACGCCACTGAACACACATTCATTATATTTGAACATTCACTTAAGCGGCATGGTATTTTTATAAAAACCAAAAATTCATAATTTCTCATCCGTCAGTGAATAAAGATTCGTTTTCTTCCGTTAAGAATCATTTTGAAAGAAACGTCTCGAAGATTAAATTTATTTCAATTTTCTGGCCATTCATAATCGTAATCTGAGACATTATCTGGATAATCATCATTATTTTAAATATAAATGTATTTTAATTATTATTCTAAGACTCTTAAGCGCTGAAAATTTTAAATTTCATTCTTATCTGCAAATTTCATGGCGTTCTTATTACTTTAAGAGAAATATTATGCAGGCTGTTTTCTAAGTAACACATAATTATTCGAACCTTTTTACCACTGTAACGTACTGAATTCTTAGAAGAAAAGCTTACGTCTTTTTATCTTATGCAATATTTCAACAGATACTTGAGCAAAAATTCAAATCACAAATACTCCTTTAATATATACTTTAAAACTTATTTTATTCAAAGTTTTGAGAAACAGTTTTAAATTTACATTAAATATTTGACAAAAATTTTCCTATGTTTAGCTGACTTAAAAAAATGTTGCTATTATTCACAAATAAAAACCTCTTTTCTTTATTTTATATTAAATGTGTGACTCGGTTTTTAAAGTGAGGCGTCTAGTTACAAAAAGCAATGTAATCACATTTTGTCAAAAATAGGAAAAACAATGCTTCAGTACTCTATGCAAAATTTTACACTTAGTCAGAAAAATATATATTTCAAAACTCAATATTACTCTCAGAATTGAATTGTATCCTAAGACTAGAATCTTCTGTGATATGAGAATATGATACAATCAATAATACTCTGATTTGATTTTGCCTCAAATATTGCATTTTCTTTTTTTTATATTTCATAAAATTTTGACACATAATGACTGATTTAGTAGAACATAATTACTCATGTTTTTTTATCATAATTATATTTAAAATAAATTATTAATGCATATACATGTTCTCCCATCTTTACTGAAAAATGCTTTTATTATCTTACTCTTTGCACAGCTAGTAGTAATTTTAATGTTGATAATGCTCGTCATGAGCGAAACCAGTTCTAATCGTAATAAATAAAACTGGGAATTACTACAAATGCATATTTTATTTTTTGAGTAAATATTTATTTAAAGATGGTCAATAATTGTTAGGATTTTAATTAAAAACATTTTGTTCACTTTTTTACCGATTAAAAATTCATCAAGTAGTAATTATTACAGTTTCTCGGAAACAGTTTAATCTATAGAGTTACAAGCTTTGTTCTCTAGAGTCTAGATTAATTTATAAAATACATACACACATATGTATATATTTATAAAAGAAAATAATAATTTATTCATAATAAATTTCTCAGAAGGTCCATAAATTGAACAAAGGGTTTAACAGTACTTAGATAATATGGCTAGTTTTAGACATAATCTTTTACATATCATATTAAATGAAATTTACCGAATATTTTCCGAGAATAATATCTTCTTGGCGATATCTTCGCTCAAGTATCCAATATTAGTTTTTATTTTTCTGTGAACTTTTTTATACATCAGTTATATTTTAAGAACGTTTTTCATTAAAAACATACTATAAAAGTTCAGTAATAGATATAAAATCCAAACTCATCGCTCATTCAATAGGAATTAATGAAAAACATTGTTCGTGTATTAGTAACGTTAATTGAAATATGACTAACTTTTAAATTGACGTTTGAATTTATTTATAACGTTATTTCAGTTATATATTGACGTGCATAGTGTGCATCGCATCATAAGACTTTTTTTTAAAATACGGGAAATTTCATCGATCCAGTACGTAAATATAATTCGTGGTCTTCTAAAATTGATCATCTTAGGTGAGTGATGAATTGATCATCTTTTACTTTGACATAATTTGTAATAAGGTGCTGGATAATTTACTTTACAATATTATCAGGACAGGTTTCGCTACTTGCACTTATAAACGACTAAAGTTACAAGTGGTTTACTTGTAAAATTATCATATATTTTTCTACGTATAATTTTCCTTTCCGTCAAGAAAGAATTGAACAAATAAGCACCATTTATCATTAAGCAATGATTACAGTTTTCATAAAAAACAAATATTGTATGTAGTAATAACTAACGGTTGATAATGAATGAAGAGTTTTCTACAATTAAAAAAACCTTTATATAAATGAAACATTACATAGTAAATAACATATTTAATACGTTTGGCGATCACTATTTTTGTTTTTATTTCTAATGAGATTTACCGTACTTAATATAAGTAACTATTTTGTAGTAAGAACAATCATTGTTTGTATCTTACCTCCTTCTTGCGTTCAGTAGAAAAGGAAAAAAACCCCCAATATTTATTGTGTAATTTAAAGCTTAAGAATTGGAATCAAATTTTAGTTTATTTGTAAAACTTACGGCGGTCTGTTCAATGATGCTTCTTAAAGAGGAAAAACACGTGTCACAAATTGTAGCAACACGTGGGGTAGCAAAATTATTTTATATATCTATAATCGTTGCTTTTCAATACAAATATAAAGAACAAATCCGCTATATTATACACCAAATTTTGTGGAGCACAGCAATTCTTAGTATTATCTTGAAGACAACTTTCCCTTCAAATAAAATATGAAGAGGATTACTTGCTGTTTAACTGCTCTTTCAAATCAACCTTTAAAAGAACTTTTCTAAGTGAGGAAGAATAAATATATGACGAGCAACCTTTTATTTTACCAAAAAAACAACAAATATCAATGCCCACTCAGATATTCGACCATTTACTTTCAAAATGATAGAATTACGAAACCTGATAATATTTTAATTTAGAATTAAATATGGTTACAAATTATGCTTCTAAATGTAAATTTTCATTATAATGTATTATTTGCTCGACGTGGTAATAAAATATTTTATAAATCTGAGTTTAATTGGTAGAACTTCATTTTAAATATAAAAAAATATACTTACTTCCACAAACGCTGCCAAATATTCGTTCATGCTATTGCAGAACTCGTAAAACCGAAGTTTGCAGCAAAAAAACTAAGAACTTCTTTTTACAAACTGTTTGTTGAATCGATTCAAATATCGCTCTTAAATTTCAAAGATGCTTTCTTCATTCATTGTAAGAAAATAAATGCTCAATATTTATCAGCGTCGAAGATTGGTTTTAAAATACTTATAAATGCAAAGGAAAAATCAATAATGTTTAACTACGCCAAGCATGGATTTAATGACTTATAATAATACTATAAATTTGAATCGTTCAAACTATGTACATTCATTTACTAAGCGTCAGTTCAAGTTCATCCGTGTACTTGAACGCCTGAAGATGCCGAAAGGCGAAACCCGGGTCGTTAGTGACAAAATCTGTGTGAATGTACATAGTTTGAACGATTCAAATTTAATATTGAAATTCCACCAAGCACCTTCAGTCGAAATCTTAAATAATACTAAAATGCCCGCATCTTTAATAACCGGGCATAACGAGAGCGATTAGCTAAACACTAGTATTGTCCTAGTCTTATTCTTCAAACCCTACTACTCTATTTGAAAAAGAGAAGTTGAGCGACTGAGTAACAAACAATAAAGCAACATATCATACAAAAAAATAAATATAATATATCATAATTTTGCTGCATGATAACAAGTTTCTTTTAATCGAAGTACATTCATTTTGAAAAAATACAAACATACAAATATTTTCAAACCTGAGTAGGTCCTTAGAAGCAACACTAACTTATGTGTTTTCATGTAATGGCTTAAATTTAACCATTTGATAATGATAATAAAATGCGTCCTAAAAATACGCATTAGACACCAGGGCTTGTCGGTTTTCAAAAACTGGTTTTTTGGATAAATTTGTGACATTCGAAAACCGGTTTTTCAAATTCGTAACCGTTTGTGCCGAATTTTCCATAAACGAGTCTATAAACAAAAGGACAGAAAATTTAGATCTTTTATTTGATGGCTTAAAGACCATATGCCCCACATCATTACCCAGCGAAAGGGTATTTTCGATATAAGGAAATTTTGTTACAAAACGATCAGTGGCCGCTTTGTGTTTTATTAAATCATATTTTTTGAAGAGCAACACCAAATAATTTATTATATATATAAGTAAACAACATAAAAAAATAACTATTTCTCGCTATTTTAATTGAATTATCCAATTTTTGCAAAACTTCGAAAACTGGATAAAACCTGTTTTCGAACAATATTGACATTCGAAAACCGGTTTTTTCAAAAGTCGGTTTTTGTATAAGCCCTACTAGACACCTAAGTGTGCTAATTATTGATATAAAATCTTTTGTTTTTTAAATAAGCAAATTGGGTGTTGATGATTTTGCATTATGTAATATACTCTTTTATTCAAGAACATTTTCTTTATAACATCTTTTTGAAAAAAGTATACAATTTTCCCTTATATTTGTGACAGAAGGTCAGGCTGATGGTCACATCTGATAACTCGTGTTTTAATTACACGCCTTCGCAACATAACTCATATGATTAATGACCTTCCCATATTTCTACTATATATCCAATTTCCTTTCATATTTTAATCTATAAGGGAGACTTTATTTCTCTTCTCACAATATTTTTATTCGTCGTATCTTGTCAAAGATTAAGAGAAGTGTTTATCTGTGAAGATAACATATTCAAAAGGAAGCCTATATTGTTAATATTTCAAAAGCCATTTAAGTCATTGTTATATTTTATTTCCTTTGAATAACAAAAGTAAGCACGTTCTATGTTTTGTCGTTAATCTATTTGAAATAAAATTATGTAACATAATACATATTGTCGTTTGGCATGCAACACCGCGTTAGTCTCAAGAAATAAAATATAAAAAAAGAGAAAAATAGTTGATATCTTTGGTTACTTAAAAAAACATTTATTAAAACGAATATCCAGAATTCTATAAATAATCCATATTCGTAGAAAAAAATATTTTAGTAAAAATGTCGCTAACAAGCTATTATTGCATGCAGGAGGACGACATCATTTCACCTTTGAAAACGTTCTGTTGTAAAACATTTTCGGTGTTAGTAAACAGTTAAAAGGTGTTTTTTTTTTTTAATATTTATTCTAATACCGATACCATAAATATTTTAACAGCTTAACGACCGCGGACGCGTATTTTAGTCTTTGAAAAATAAAGGTTTCTGGCCCGTGGACTCATATATGCGTATAGGCGAAGTACCTGGAAGCTAAGAAAATTAAATTTGGTAAAAATAATTGGTTTACAAATTATAGTGAATTTTAGGGTATCTAATACCGAACCCTTTTTTTGATACCAGGATTTAGGGATTGACTAATTTTACCAGCGTGATTTGTTTTTTTTTAGATCTTCCAAGGATTTTTAAATCCAAAATCCCAAGAATTTACGGACTTGCTAACAAACAATATATTCCGTGTTTCATTATCTCGATACCGAAATTTCGGGATTGGTACGGTCGCAATTCCGGGATTACGGAATCACAAAATAAGACGGGATCCCGGGATTGGAAACCTCGCTCTCATGGTTAGAGCTATGAGTGAGACTCATAGACACGTCCATACAGAAAAAATGTATTATTTACACGAGTTAGTGCAGTCGGTGATTTGGATGAGTTGTGACTTTAATTATTCTTAGAGATTTAACTAATCTCTGCAATACGCGATGTTCAAATTCCCGGTAGACATTAAAATTATATCATATAATAAAAATAAATGGTAAATGATTTTAACAAATTATTTTAATTGTGAGCTCCTGTTTATTAACATACAAAATATCATATTATTATTAAGGTTTCCAATATTTATGTGTGGCCCATCACAGACATACACTATTTTATTTGGCCCACTAAACGCTTTTAGTTGGGTATCTCTGATATAGATGCTAAATTCCAACATACATTGGAACGATTCGTGACGAAACCAAAATCGTCTCCAATACCGCAACTAGAAATTTCAAAGGCGTGTACAATGTCAAGCATTGAATACCAAGAATATCTATCCGTAAATTCATATCGTATTATACAATTATATAACCTCAGGCTAGAATTTTAAAATATTAACAGTTTATTTTCATAAGCACGAGACGCAAAATAGTGTCATACTTCTGTTTTTCTTATTTACACAAGCAAACAAATATTCACCAATAATGATCAAACAATTCATCATAACATAAAAAAAATAGCTAGTTGTAAATCATCAATTAATAAACGCATGCCATTAATGGCCTTAGATATCTTGAACCTCCAACCGTGTGCGATCTACTACTACAGGAATCCAACTAGTGGAAATGGTTATTTGTTTTCGGGATAGTTATAAAAAAAATATATTGAATACAAATTCACTCATCAATCTCCATGCATCTTGGTTTTCGGTCCCATATCAAATAACGATATAAAATATCAGTTTACAGCGGCGTTTGATAAAGTATTTTAACTGAGCCTAGTTAATATTTGCAACCGATTAAATATATTTACTCAGAAAGGTTAAATCTTACGTATATTAAACCATTCAGTATTATAATATCAAATAAAACGCTTCGGTAAACGTGGAAATTCGATAGTTATGGAAGAGCCTGCCAGCTTTATTGTTTTCGAATTTGTATGTCTTCCGAAATGGAAACATGTGTTATTTCACATTTTCGTTCCAAACACGCCACAATGTTTATGTATGATTTCAGTCGCAAAAAACTGCAAACTGAATAGTATTATCATATTTTTTTTAAGAATTGGTTTATCTAGAAAAAAAATGTGAAGGTTTGATAAACAAAATTACACCACTTTTACGGCAATTATTTATACAAAACTTCATTCAAAATACCAATAATATCTTTAACCCTCACGGCTCGGAGACTAGAAAAAAAAACTCTGCCGATGGGGGTCATTTAGGGACCCCAGTGTTTTCCTCATTATTAGCCTTATTCTTATGAATTTCAAAAAACAAAATAGTCTAAGGGCTTTAAAATATCTCTCTTCATCATTTCTCATACATTTTTTTTATAAAAACCCGTTTTTTTTTATTAAATAATCATATTTTAAGTTGCGCGTAAAAAAGACGTCATCCCAGCACAAATATGAAATTGCAACTGACGCGTTTAGCCCAGCTATCATACGAACGATCGCTTATCGCGGGCGCTTATCTCGTTATCGCGTATTTATATAAACTACAAAAGGTCCAAAAAACTATGATATAAGAATATCTTAATTATAAACATTGTATCACCCATAATAAAATAGATATTTAATAAAATGTGGGTATTGGGGTCGCATTCCTTGAGCTTAGAACCGGAAAAGTTAATATCTAAATTAATTAAACAGCGAAGGTCTACAAAATATCACCGAATCCATCTAAAATATCTTATATACATCTTTCCTTATCCGTTTCAGATTAAGCTGGCCACGTCACTACTGGCGAATTATATTGCTTTTCTAAGCTTCCCATAACCAAGAATCTTGAGAAGTCTTTTCGATTAAACACATGGCTGTCTTCTTGAGTTATGTGAATATTTTAGTGAAATACTAATGACCACAGAGTTTGTGTTGACTCCGACCTATCAATGTAGTTGTTTCATTTTATGAGTCGGCTCTAAAGTTCTCATATTAATTATTAAAAAACGCTTCACACTCATGTGCTACGACTAAGCTGGTGACTTTTTATGTCGTAATGGATGATGACGGGGGTAATTTTAATAACTTTTTCGGAAATAAAAATTCATACAAGTATATTCCAATGATTTGTAAAAAAGAAAATGGTCACAAAGATAGAAAGTAGACTTGCTTGTCATCTCAATTCATGTTTTTTTTTTATTTAATAGATGTTTTACACAATATATATAGTAGGGTGAACATTTGATATGCCTGCACTAGAAGCATGTTATTTTACGCAACATTATGAACCAACATTAAGCAATTTATATATTTCTACGCGCTCGTCATCTCCGTTCTTGAATATTAAATATTGATGTAATCACTTTCTTTATTTCATCTGATACTGCTGATGACGGTTTGATGGCCTTTTTATTGTATTTTTTATTTTTAACAATAACATATTCTTGTCGAGCTGAATATTCAAAATTTCATTATCATTTAATGTTGAAACATAAAAAAACATTTGTCTGAAATTAAAAAAAATTGTGATTAAAATATATGTAGGTTTATACGTCTTAATAAAATTGCTTTCATTTTAAAAAAATTATTACTCAAATAATTTTTAAGCACAAAATTATTTTTAATATATTGACTGTTGAATTCGTTTTTATATGTTTTTTTTATAAATAATACTATTCAATAAATATAAATTAACGAATAACCACAACGGTTGTATTAATATAGTGCATTATCATTTATTTATATATTTTTTTTAAATAAATATTTTAAAGTTAAAACACAGATCTTACAAGATAAACTAGTTGAAAAATTGTCCTTATATCAAGTTTATCTCGAAGAAAATTAACATCATAAGCACCTATGCCTCATATCGCACATTTAAAACGAAAAAATCACAAGTATTTTATCGCTATATAAAACAGTTTATTTAAAATTGTTAACGCTCATTATTTTCAGCATACTACCACACTACCAGCATTAAATTCTAGCGCCACCATTCTGTTACCTTGTCCAACCCAACAATAATATCTTTTTATCTATTAGTTTGACAAATTTGGATCTTCATGTCAGAGAGTTCATACGTCATAGTGACACCTATATAATTAAAGTAAACAATCCATACATTGAAGATCCCATCCAGTACATCCAATTCCGGATTATTTCTTAACATTTCGGAGTTGCAGGATTAACATGTCTTTTGGGAAACAGTACATATGTATATATCTATCACCCGCTTTGGTCTAGTTGGTAAGAGCTTGCTCTACCGATCAGGTGGGTCTGGGTTCGATTCCCGGTAAGGTCAATGTCAAATTGGATTTTTTCAATTTTAATTTGAGATCTAAGACATGGGTGTTTGTGAAGTCAATTCTCCTTGAGTTAATCTCATGTGACTTTCAAAAATTCTCATCGAGTATATCTCGTATGATATTTCAACTTTAAAAAAATATTTGACGCATTGGCGTAAGCTGTAATGTCAAATATTTTTAAAAAAAATAATTTTAATATCTATATCATATTATATATATATATATATATTATATATATTACTATAAACAAAACAAAGTACATCGGTTGAAGCTTTTTTTAATTTTTCAACGGTTAGTCGGAATGTCCCTATTAACGTTTCAAATGTCAATTATTTCCTGCATTTTACAGTGAATCTCGCAATCCTGTAATTGTGGGATTAACTCAATTACGAGACTGCAAAATTTCCCGGGATTGCAACCTCTAATCACGGCTCACTTAAAATTGTACAGTTTTTTTTTATTAAGTAATAATTTAAAATAAATGAGTGCTTAACATTATACTATGTATATATGTTATATACAATTTAAAAAGATACCAGAACAGACTCATTGTCAAGATTTTTACTAATCAATGTCCATACCCAAAGTAGAGCATATGGCTTTTCTAATGAAGGCATCTAAATTTTAATCGTTTAAATTATGTACACTCCCACAGATTTTGTCACTAACGACCCGGGTTTTGCCTTTCGATCGAAAGCATCTAAATAGAAGTTTTTTACTAGAACTCTCTTTTTTCACATATTGTAATGATAGAAGAATAGGGCTAGGAAAAGATAAGTGGTTTACAAATAATTAATAAAATAAATGTAATTTTGAAAACCATTAAAGCAAATGCTATTTAGGTAGTCTTGTCTTTGTCTGAGCAACCACTGATCAACGTATTTTAAAGGGTCAAAAATTATCAAAGGTGGTTCGATGATTATGATGAATAAAACACACAAAATCACGCATTAACTCCCGGGTTTTGCTTTCCAATGTCAGTTTTACAGACTTACTCTGTGACAATGGCATTGTTTTTGTTTATGTTAGGGTTTAAATAAAAATATATTTTTTCGAATATTGATTTGAAACATTAAAAATGTCGAGAATAACGATGCCGTTTCACCGCGTTATATGGTAAATAAAGTCACATATTTATTTTTATATATAATCAAACAACATGTTTTACCATTTCATTTTCTACAGATTGTTTGAAAGTGAAAATACAATACTTTACCCTGCTATTAATTGTCTTACAAAAGGTGTGTGTACAATTATGTTTATGATGATAATGATAACATATCTCTTATAAGTTGACCCAAGAAACAAAGACAGTAAAACAAATGTAAGTTTCTTCGTAGAAGTTTGTTTAATTTATAAAGTAGAAACGTTGAGAAAGATATTAAATCTTGGAATACTATACATTACAAACTTCAACTATTGTTGAAAATAACGGAAGATAAAAGCGTATGTTACGTATACTTCTTTCATTATGCTTCTTATACGATGTGTATGTATTATATTTTTAAGCAACGACGTCCAGAAATAATATTTTTTTACAAATCGAATGACTAAGAATAAACGGCAATAAACATTGCTTTCAAGCTTAATCTTTCAACTCAGGCAACTGAGTATAGAGAATAAATTATCGTAAAACATTATCATAGAGTATATTTTACAAATATTGTTAGCGAGTATTTCTTTTAAATATACTTCATTTTTTTTTATTCATTTAAACCATAGGTTCCCAAAGTGGTCCGTGAGGACTGCCAGGGGGTCCCTGACAAGAATAAAAAAAAATGGGGGTCCACGGGATGTAAATGGGGGTCCACGGACCGGAATCAATGGAATCAAATTTAATCAAAATAATGCGGGTTTAAATAGGTCAAAGTAAACTATCTCTTAAATTTATTAAACAAAATATATTTGACAAATTTTACGTTTCACTTCCACTATTAATTCCCTACCATCCTTCACGTTCATCCGCAAGTTTCTACTAGTTTCATACCAGCAATGATTTTAGTGCAGTTACTAATTTTCTTACGAAAAAAAGAAATCGGTTGCAAATCACTGAACGTGGAGATTTACGACTGTACCTTACGATTTTGAACCCAAATATTGACCAATTGATATCGGAGCATCAGGTTCATCCCTCTCATTAACAGATTTTATTATTTTATGTAAGAATTTGATTGTGTTTTGATTTGTTCATTTTCATTAAAAAAAAAAATCACTAATGATAAGAATAAAAAATTATTTTTTTTTTTTTACAATTGTCCACTATACAAAAAACCCTATCACAGTGTGCTCATATTTGTATTTTTAAAAATTAGAAAACTTCACTATTATGCATTCTGGGGGAGGGGGTCCACAAAGGATAAAATACTGGGCTTAGGGGTCCACGGGGGAAATAAGTTTGGGAACCATTGATTTAAACTCTTAATAGTTAGCTCTCTTTTATATAGGAGGCGCAAAAAATGGATTGAAATTCTAACACTTTTTTGCGAAATGAAGTCCATAATAAACTATTATTTAGACAAACAAACAATCCGTTTCGCATATACGTTATACGTGTTTTTATTATGGTCTGTAAAGTACTGCCATGTGTTTTTTCTCTATGTGCCCTATTTTTTTTACTATTACTAACCATACTAAATTAAAGGCATAGGACTGGTTACCGTCAAAGTTCTTTGAGTTTCTCTCGTCGGTTGATGTTATTGGTTATTTGCATTAATTTTCCATATTTGTTGACAGAAGGACGTGATCGTTGAGCGGTGAGAAATAGACAGTAGAGCTAGTTCACATAGACACCATATGCTTGCTACTCAGTTGCTTAAGGGTAAGGGTCACGGTCTATAGAGACACCTATAATTAAGAGAAAATATTAAAATGCTCAGTTACAAAAAATCGTTTAATAGATAGAATCTAGGTTAATAGGAATTTCCAATCATCGCAGTTGGGATAAGCATTCTTTATTATCATATTGTGATAAATTTTGTTTGTAAAAAATGAACAGGGAGCCAGTGGCGTGCTTAAGCATGAAGCTCCTAATTTTTTTCATTTAAAAATCGTATCTCAACCAAAACGCACTATTTATTCTTTAAAAAAATATCAAACGTTAGCAAAATCAAATACATAAATAATGATATTCAGTTTTATTTTTTTTAAGCTTTTATTGGACATTTATACCGTATTAAATTTTGAAATAGTATCTGTCAAATATTTTTTCAATAAATTTGTAAATTCTTTACAAATTAAAGACATGGATGTTTGTGATGTAAATTCCCTTTCTTCTCTCTTTTCTATCTTAAAATAACGGGACGTAGTTAGAGCGATAAGCTTACCACAAGTCCAGTCTTAGCCCTATTATTATATTCCTATTTTTTGTAAACAGAGAGGTTGAGCAACCGAGTAACAAGAAGTTCTCGTAGAAACACTTCTATTGAGATAAACTCCATTAGAAGCCTATATTGGGAGCGGCCATGGTAAAAAAAAATATAGAGTACCAGGGTAAAATGGCATATGCGAGATATATAAATATTTTTTTTACACTATTTTGTTCTGTCACCACAAAATATTATGTATCCTGTCTACTTATATCGGTCACTAAGATGTATTATTTAAATTACACAAATTTCCATCATCTGAAAATTCACTAAAGTCTTCATAGAGAGCTGTTCAACATTGAGAAGGGTTAAGTTCATTTTGAAGAATACTCAAAATACCAGTACTAGCTCGTACTGTTTTTTGCCACTTGTGTTGTTGGTAGCAGTGCCTATTTTACGGATTCCTTAATTGCGCCAATTTATCAAACCGAGTTTCATAAACAGATCTTTCGGCAATACCGCAAATTATTTCAATGATATCTGGTAGAATAATTTGTCGTAATTTTGAGCATATTTGTTTACCTTATTTAGGAAAAATGTGGTGAGTTTCAATATTTGCGCAATCAAAAAATCCCTGCCAATAAATACTCATTAATCTCAATTATATAAATTTAATTTTCTCAATAAATATTTTGACTCTTAAAATTGAGATTCTGTTTGAAGTAGAATTAACAAAAGAAAGCATTATTGCTATAATGCGTTACATTATAAGTTATATTTTAAAGGACGTCAAACAAACGTATGCTGTGCTATTATTATTTTTTCTTGCGTGTTGATTTATTAAACAATGTTTTTGTTTATTTCCAGAGCTCTAGAGTCATTTAAAAATAAAATTACTCTGACTCTAAATTCGGTGTACAATCTAGTGAAAAATACTTTTTTTCTCATTGAAATAAAATCATTATTTCACAAATCAATATAACGAAAAGGCTACTTTTCGAACATATTTGGCTCACTAATTCTGTATATACTTACAACTTCATAAGTAAATCCTGGTTTTTTGTAATATCACAAAATAACATTTATTTATGATTGTTCAAAATGTTTGTCTTTATGATTTCGGACCACTAATATTTTTTTGGCTTAGAAACATGCAATGCCGCAATTTTGTAACGTTTTGATTTACAAAAAAAAAGTGACGTTAGTTGCTTTCTATATCCGACTCTAACTCCTGTTAAAACAGTATAACTCTATAGTTCTGGTGGTTTCACATTTTTTTTCAGGATGTTTTTTATGTGGATGTATACTTTCCAAGTGTATTCATAAGCTTCAAAGTCAAATATACACTTTTTTTAATTCATGTCAGCTCCCGATGTGAAGCATATGACCTTCTTTTTTTCTACGAGAATTGTTGGTTACTCAGTCACTCAACCTCTCAAAGAGTATAGTTGGGACAGAAAGAATAGGGCAGGACATGATTAGTGGTTTTCTTATCACTCTCACTAACACCCCATTATTTTTTAAGATCGGAATGGTGGGAAAGGCTTTTTCAGACGCAACAAATATCTATGACTTCGAATAGAAAAATAAACTGAAAAAATGTTGTTCGTACTGGGATTTGAGCCAGTTAGGTTCAGCATGGAAGCTAACGACGTTGACCGCTGTGCCATAAACCCCACACAATCACAATATACACTTACCGCTTTATAAACAAAAACTGTCTTAAGAGTGATTATTTTTCGTATGGTATTTAAATAACATGTCATCAGTGACTATTTCCAACGAAAAAGACGCTAGAATTAAATTTTAAATTATACTTTTAGGTTTTGAATTTCTGGCTTTTTATACGGGCGAATATATGTATGTTAATGCTTTAAAATAACTGTTCCGACATAAATAATGTACACACAAATGAAGCAAGAAATGTTACAAACGTGACTCATTCTTCAATTTCGTTATAAACCTCAGCGCAGATAAGTTTTGTGCTAGAGGAATATCTGGCATTTTCTTCCTTCGTAACAATCTCTTTCATCTTAGTATTTATTTTACTCAGCACAAGCATAACAATTTGTTTCCAAGCCGATTACATGAACTTATGCCTTTACGAAATTATGTCATCGGTAGCTTTGGGTTGGTCTTAAATAGATTTTAACTAGATAATACGGTGTTGTGAAATAACTTAAAATCTACTGACTAATTCGACCTAATCTTGGATTCTAATTCAAACTAAGTCATTTGTTATAAGAAAACACAACTTGTTGATATTTCTTTTTAACGTTAGTAAAATCGAAAGATTGATCAAGCCACCGTGCCGTGCCGTACAAGTTTATCAGGAGTGTGATTCTGTCAACATTCAAGCAACTTAATTGTCAGAGATGAAAACTCATTTGCTTATAGAGTTTTCATATTTATAAAAAATATTAATAAAATCTATCAATAATATTTGTAAACTCCTTTCAATACAAATTGTTTGTTACACCATATTTATTTTTTTTGTACAAAATAACACTGTAATATTGTATTATATTATCAGTTTATAACGCTAGTCATAATCGAAACTTGTCCTGATGATATAAAATATAAGTGGAAATAGTGCAAATGAGTATTTTATTTTTTGAATACAAATTCATTTACTAAGATAATTAAGATTTATATAATTACCTCAAATTGTTCAGATGGGTAGACTTGTAGAAATTATATGTTTGTACATATTTTAACATAGCATTCAAAGTATTGTTTCTACTCAATAAAATTTATCAAAAATAATCTTTTTAATTATGGGCGAGTTTTTTTAATAATAAGTACAAAAGTTTCTCAAGACAACGTTAACACTAACCAAAAAGATTAGTCATGTAAAGAATGAATAAATGATTTTGTTTTTTTACCGATTAAATCACAGCTTCATACACACACGAGTGCTAATAAAACCACCTACCGCAAAATTTCAATCTTATCGATGTACGTTTTTCAATTTATACTGATGAAAAAGTAATTTATCTTCTTTTTGAATTTATTGAATAAATACACTTTATTTGCCGTAAATCAATTTCAGACAGCATAAAAGTGTGAATTTTTTTAGATTTTATGAACATAGTAGTCAGATGATTATTTATATCTTTCTATGAGCAAGCATTTTTCGACAGACTATTATGCAAAGAGCATTAAATTCAGCGACCATCTTTGAACTGACCTACATTTTAAAAGCGCTACTTAATGATAAAGTTACGGCGGTGGCATTTATAAAAAAATATCAAGGGAAAACCTTTGAAATAAATAGTGCATGTAGCTATATTTAAATATGACTAGGGTTGTATTTAACATCAGTACGTTTATGCTCAAAAAACTATTTTTTAATCAGACTTATTGATACATGTTCTTCACTTCACTAAAGCATCTTTACATTTTAAGAATTTTTTTTATTTTACAGGTGTTTATGAATAAAATCGATCTTCAAAAAAATTTCTAAGAAAACACACATTTATCATCACAAGGTTTATGTGTGACATTTGAAATTTTCTCGAATGTCAGTTTCAGACTGGGAAAGTTAAATCTCCATACTTAGTATCACATAACGAACAAGTCCTGGTATTGGGCACCCTTGTATATTTAGCATTTATAATTAGTATTCGTAAGAGGTTTTATAAGTTGTTTTTTTTCCATTCAAAGCTTTTAGCTGATATTTTTTTAATAATATTTATCTTAGCTAGAATAGAAGAGGAATATAAGCAGTCTATTAATAATCTATAAATAAAAATGGCCAAGAATAGTTGTAATAGAAGACCAAGAAGAGATACAGAATTCATCCTCTCATTCACACAAACATCATATAATTCCTAAAACTCTTACAAAACGATAATATATATGTATAAATAAACAACTAGATCAAAACTTGTTTAGTTTGAATAATCACATATTCTTTATAGTTTTAAGAATCACTTAATTCAATTTATAAAATTTATTACTACTATATTTTGCAATATAAATTAGGATGATAAATAGAATGGATAAAAGGATGAATTGGGTATGTATTATAAACAAGTATATATAGCTAAGTTAATATTAGTTTAAACATAGTTCTGATGTCAGTGGCGGATCCAGAAATTGTCCCAGGAGGGGGCCATTCAATTTGAAAATAAGCATGATACATAAATAATACATTCAAAAATAGATGAAAGCCTTTTTTTATGCGATTTTTTTTTTGCGCGATTTTGAAATTACGCGATTTTTTTGGACGGCACCGTAAAAAAATGTTTTTTGCGCTAATTTGAGGAAAAAAAAAATTTCATACATTTTTGATACTTTTTTGCGCGATATTTTCATTTTTGGAACCGATTTATCAAATCATATGAAAGTGAGGTTTTTTTACGCGCCACCTTCCTCCAATATATCGCTTAAAAACAGATTGGGTGTATATAAAAATATTCAATACATAATTAAGTAAGTATGTATTCTATAAAACATAGTAAACTAAACAATTAAAGAGCCCATTTCAAAATAAAGTTTTAATAAATTATAAAAATGGAAAATAAATTCTCCCAAGGAGGGGGCCATGGCCCCCATGGCCCCCCCCTTGGATCCGCCAATGTCTGATGTGGGCATAAAACAAAATAGCTATCAACCATATATGACTTAATATAATATATTTCATAAATAAAATAAGATAAAATTATATATTTTTTCCTTTAAATGATTTGTTATACATTTAAAATGCGCAACTTGTGGGACTTGATAAGATTGAAGAATCTATAATTTTATAAAATTTATTTGGAGTTGTAATATTATCAATTATAATTGTCTTTAAAACGTATGATTTTTTTTGGATATCAAATTTATGGAGCTTTAAATATAAAGACACGTTAGCCTCAAAGTTCTTCGAGCCTCTTTCATCGCTAATGTTTTGAAAAGTTGTATTCTCTTACCATCGTTGCAGACGGAAGGGCGTGATCGCTTCAGAAGTAAGAAACCCCCAGTGAAGCCAGTTCACGGGGACTCTATATGCATTAATTTGCAAATCACATTTTATTTACTTCCCCCATACTATATCCGTACATGTACACACACGTGCGCATACATACATATACACATACAGTACATAAAGAATTCAACCAAAGAGACTCATTTTCATGATGCTTAGTTCGTTTTTAAATAGTTTATTATTTTTAGACGAACCATAAGGTCTATATATTGTGGGTCATCCAGCAGAACTGCTTTCGGTCTAAAAAGATTTTCAGGCAGTGTCTTGTCATAGTTGTGGAGATTAGAGATCGTTGGGTTATAATATTTTCCTACTTCGCTTAAAAGTTTCACAAAACATATGATATTGACCATTTTTTTATTAACAGTATATTATTTAGTAAAAATAATTCAAAGAAACGAAGCGTTTTTAATATTACACATTACAAAAGTTGTCTATCTATCATGTCACAAAATTCACGTTTAATAAAATTTTAAATTTCTTACTTTAATATGAGGATATGTTTGATATATCAGAGAAAAACTTTTCATAAGATTTCTCGCTTAGCAGGCACCTGCGTGAAATTGACGACTTTTCATTGTTCACATTAATAACTGCCATCTCGTGACGGAAAGTTTTGACATTTATTTTATCAAAATATTAAACTTATTACTTATACGAAGGCCTTCCTTACAATATGATTATACTTCATAAAATCGTATTACGGTTGTTCATTATTTTTATTTTTGAGTTATATTTTAGGTATAATTTAACGTACAAATATTAATAATTGTATTTCTTACCACAAATGCATCGGTATTATAAATTCAATATTTATTGCTATAGAAGATAATTTTTTTAGCCTGAAAATTCATGGAAAATAGCTATTATTTTTTTTAGTCACGCATGAAGTCGCAGGCTTGAATCTCAGTCCTAACAATTGTTTATTCTTCACTATAGAAAGGGTACCATATTCATTGCTTTACGTCGCTTTGAAGGTACTGTTCCATTTAATATTTGTAGGCGGCAGTTTCCGATTAAGTTAGCTTTTTGGATGACAATAAATAATAAATAAATAAGTCGAAGAGTTAAACGTTTGATAAAGTAGGCTTTCTTTATCAACAACCGGCGTTCACGAATGGTCAATTGTATGTAGCTTATAAGATTAAGGCTTACCATTGTTACACTTAGGATATATTAACATTCAATATTGGCAGTTTTATTTGTCGACCTTTTCCGAAAATTAATTAGAATCGGCAAATTTTGAATGAACAAGATTATTTTTAAATCCATTTTTTATTATTTACAAATTCCAATCATATATTTTCCTAAAACCATATTCTATTTGAACAATTAATTGAGCTTAACCCTTCTGGTTTATTCAAAATGAAAGTATGCATTTGATTATTCGCACCAGTAATTTTCGGATTTTTGATAATGAGAAAAAATTCTCCCACTAGGAGCAACAAGTTTACAGGTAGTATTTGTCATTTGAATAATTTTATTTTTTGAATCAGTGTACTTACACGAGTTTGTCTTCATTGAATATTACTGACGATCATATCACATATTGAAGATCATGAATTTAATTATAAAGAATATTGTGTAACATTTCGCCGCCTGTGTGGTCGAGTGGTCAACGGCTTCGGTTACGGAGGTCACGGGTGCGAATCCCAGTAAGTTTTATAAATTGATTTTTTTAATCGATTTATGAATTTTTGTTCGAAGGCATGAATGTACGTATGTGATGTTTTGAATTCCCCCCTCTCACTTATCCTATCCTACGAACGGGGCGTATCGAGAGCAATTAGCTAACCACTAGTCCTGTCTTAGCCCTATTCTTCTATTCCTACTCTCTTTGGAAAAAAGAGGTTAAGCAACTGAGTAACAAGCAGTTCTCGTAGAAACACATCTGTTGAGATAAACTCCATTAGCAGCGAAATAATAATTAAGAAAACCACACTATGATGTACATATTATATACAAAAGTGTTATTTTTCTTGAGGTTGGTGGAGGGGGTGTTGAATCATTTTATTCTGGTAGAGGGTGATGACCCGAATAAGGTTAACACTGCGCTACACGCTTCTGTATCATAAGGAACATGAAGCCACAGCAAAGGTTAAACGATGAATACCCCTGAGAACAAAGATATTCGTTTTACTCCCTAAATTCAAAAGATTTCCAACCATTTTTATATCTGTATTTTCTCTATTCAAAAATTCTACAAGTTGGCCGTTCGAATAGTTCAATCACGTTGTGAATATTTCTATATTCTAAGAAATACTATTTCGTAAAACTTTTGACATATTTGTATACAATTCGTTCAGATATTTTAACACTATATTATATACACACAGTTCGATTATGGAGACCATCTGCCCTTCATTCTTTATTAAAACCGTCGAACTAACAGATGAAAGATGTCTCTATTTCTGGAAACATATTTTTCTATTCGTGAGCTTCAAATCCATCATTGACTAATTGAGTAATGTACACTGATGTTGGCTTATGTATAATATATCACGTGAGTTGGTGCACACGAAGTTTTGATAATTAAAATAAATTTAAGATTTCGACTGAAGGTGCTTGTGGAATTTCAATATTAAATGTGAATCGTTCAAATTATGTACATTCGCACAGATTTTGCCACTAACAACCCGGGTTTTGCCTTTCGGCATCTTCAAGCACGGCTTAACTTTAGGAAATTTTAAAAATAAACCGAGCTCAATTGAACAGTCTTCCGATTTTAAGTGATTAGCTGCACATGCCTGGCTCTCCACTTTTATACTCTATATAAATATAATCATAGAACCTTTTCCGACATCTTTCTTAAAACTACTCACCATTCAAATCTGTGGGCATTCCCATGGGCTCATCTTTTTCGCCAACAATGGCTTTAAACTCAATGATACATTTATTTCTCATATAAACACGAAACATTAATTTACTAAGCGTCAGTTCAAGTTCATCCGTGCACCTGAAGATTTTGAAAGGCGAAATCCGGGTTGTTAGTGACAAAGTTTGTGTGATTGTACATAATTTTAACGATTCAAATTTAGTTAAAATAAATGGTTAAAAAGTTGTATTCATTGATGAAAAATATAAAACCAAACGTTGAGAGATATTTTGAATCCCTTTAGACTTTTATACTTTTTTCATGCTTAAAAATGTTAAGCTACCATAAACACAATACATTTTCCAACAAATAAAATAACAAATTTGTTTTGATTGTCATTCTGAGTAGTATTATTGTTTACAATGAATTGAGTAGAAGATTATTTTCGATATACTTTCAAAAAACAATTTTATTTTGGCATCGATTGTTATCAATTTAAAAAATATCATTAAAAGCAGTTTTATATTTTATTTACTTACCATAGTAGTAGTCTATTTAAATATTTATATAAGTATAATTTAACGATTAAGTTAATAATGAAATTCATTCGATCATTGAGGTCTTAAGAAATTTACTTTGGTACTTTTTTTCTATTCATTCAATATGACTCACCTACCTAATTATTTTTATTTTTTTGCAATAATATAAAAAAGTTGTCTATAAACGAAAAAACGTCCCAGTAATTTGAAATCTGTTTTGCTATCAAACGTCGGGTAAAATAATTTCAATGATTTTTCAATGAAGTTATAATACAGTAACTTATTTTACAAACATTTCTCCTACTTATGTCCAGGTCTATTTTTGTTTCTTCTAGTTAAAAAATGTTTTACTGCACTTGAACGCCTGAAGATGTTGGTCATTAGTGACAAAGCTTGTGTAAATGTACATAATTTTGAACGATTCAAGTTTAATATTGATATTCCACCAAGTAACTAAGTTATAATCTTAAATTTCATCAATTTAACATTCAATGAATTCTAAATGTTAAATTGAAACTAAATTGACTGCAGATTTGCTCTTCCGGTGAATAATTTGTAATCGTTTATCTGTTTGTGTTTTACTATTTGTATTTAGTGCACTAACAAAATTTCAACATTAATTGAAAAGACCCCATCAAGGTTATTGAACGAAAATTATTGGCGGTCATTCAATGCGTGCATATATTCCATATAGACTTATGGTTGAGGTGAACAAAATAAATGCTGTAAAATTTAATTTAATTTGTTTATTTATGAGGAAAATAACAATACAAAAAATCTCGACAGACTTGAGAAAAAATACTAGTATTTTTTTATTTCATATGCGGGGAAGACGATAGTATTAAATGTATTAATTACCTAATACAAGAAAATCAATTGTGGCACTAGATAAAAAAAGATTTATATTATGTTATTTCATTTGTATATTTAACTTGAATATCAATACGCCATCCGAATAGTTGATTATGCAATTTTATATGATAAATAGCTGTTTGTCAAAACGATGCGTAACGATTAAGATCAATCTGTTATTTCATGGACCTATAAGTAAACAACTTACTAAAATATGATATACCCATTAGGCAGGCCATGTTGTATTGTAAGAATACCTAGTTATCGACGAGACCGTAGCTGACGATTCACCTAAACTGAAGTGTTTGGTCTGTGTTGAAGTGGATACATCACCATTAAAGCTGAGAAAATTGGAAAATTCTGAAGAGGATATAGCTACGGCTTAAAACGGGTAGCATTGGAAATTATAATGTGTAAATTGAGATATGATTTACAAAATCATATAATTCCTTTGTAAAAACACGTAGTCTAAAATTGAATTGAAATAAAACACTCTTTCTAATTCCGTGAAATTATATAGAAAATAAATATTGTATTTATAACTGGGTTGAATAATTCAATACAGTTGTAAGAAATGAAAATACCATAAGATATAATAATATGTTTGACAGCAAGAAAACAATTTATTTTTCTTCGCTTTGTTGCAATCAAAATGTAAAGCGTAAATTTCGAGTTACAGATTATATAAACGGGTAGCTTTTTATAGGATGCTATGATTTTATAATAATATTGTCTTCAATTTTTAATAAAATATTGTCTTCCGCTTATTTGATATTTGGTTAAAATTAAAGATTAATCAATATAACTAATTGATATGCAGTTGAACTCGAGCGAGGCTGAATCTTGTCTTTCTGTTTTATATTGTCTTTTTTACTTGTCTATTTGCTAGGAGACCCAGAGACAACTTGGGAGGAAGGAAGGAGACTGACGGGGGACAGTCAATCTTGTAGATACCAAAGTGGCAATATACTTCGAGCAGGAAGCGGATATGATCAAAAATGTATTTAACGGTATCTTAGATTGTAATTTTTCAAACCTTTTTGTTTGTTTAAAAATGTTTCAAGTATCAAATTGATTTCCAATTCAACTTAAACTTAGACATTTTTTGCGATACAAAAGACTGACATTTAAACATAAATAAACACAAATATGATTTAAAAAAAAAACACATATTGTCTTGTATTAATTAAACACGCTATTTGCCGAAGTGTGAGAAAACGATTATTGGGAAGATCTTCTAATCCAATCTTGTTGTCAGAGCTTGTATTAGTTTGTTTCAGGGCTGTAGAGCCGAAGTTTTAGTCGGAGTCGGAGTCGTGAAAAATGAGCGGCTCAATTTTTTTTGAAAATTATATTTAATGATGTGTATTTAAACACAATAGTCAAAAGTGTTAACATTTCATGCTTGGCTGACTAAAGATGATCTGATGGTATACATATATAAAAGTTAAGTCGTCTTTTTTTTACGCGACTCCACAGCCCTGGTTTGTTTATAACACTTTTTGTTCACTGATGGAAATAAAATAAAATATTAGACTATTTTAAAAATACGCTAGGTTTGGTTAAATCATTCAACAACAATAACTGACGCAACTAAAGAATATGATAAAAAAATATGATTATGAATATATCATACTCGGATGAAAATATGATAAACTAAGGCGAAAATAAACAATTTCACAATGGCAGGTCTCGACAGATTTACTTCAATTCGTCAAAAGAAAACGTTAGATAAAAACACTATACATTATACAGGGAGTAATTTTTTGGTAGGTATTTACATTCCTTATATAGAAAATATGGACTTCTAATGAAGCTTATCTCAAAAGAAGTTTTTCTACGAGAGCTGCTTGTCACTCGAATGTCGTAATAGAAGAATATGGATAGGACAAAACTAGTTTTTAACTATTTTCTCTCTCTACGATCCCCTTTTAGGATCGCAAGGGTGAGAATGATTGAGACTTCACAGAGAGCCATTTTTAACAGAAATCTATGTATCGGTTAAAAAATCAATATATTTTTTTGACCTGGTCAAATGATAAAATTTTAAACTATACTTAACTCACAAAATATAGATGATTACTGAGAAACATGTTTGATTTAACAGGCACTCATTTATTTATTTTGTTTTCTCACTAATTTATTAATTGTTGTTTAGACATTAATTTCTTTTGTTTAGTCCTTTTAAAAACCAATAAATCTTATGATTAGTCAAGAGAGTTGTCTAAAGTCACTCAAACAACTTTATGATCAAAAGACTGCAGTCTCTGAGTGGCAATATCGTCTTCTTTTTGAGATATTTTTACTACGCAATATATATTAGATATGGTTTTAAATATTTATTTACCATTCATAGTTTAATATCATGTTTCATTATCATCACAATTAAACCGCTAAATGATATATTCTTTATCGCATTCAGAGTAAATTGATGTTTCTATATACATTTCTACAACAACGAGAACTTTACAATTCCTGAAAGTTACCAGTGATGTTTGTTTTTCGTTGTTTTTAAAATTATTCAATGTTAAAAACAGTTTTCAAACACTTTGTATTGTTTTTGCCAGCTAACAACAGTCGTCAAACTGTCTAGTCTCCTGTTTTCTTTTATATGTAAGCCTTTTGATGTTTCCTTTATACACTGATTCATTGGCTGTATTACAATAATAAATAAAAACAATTCTATTTTATTTTAGAAAATAAAACAGTTTACTAAAAAACTGATTTTCACTCCGACGTTTGAAAACCACACAATTCACCCATGCTATTTTATTACTATCGTTTGAAACTGTAAGACTGCTATTTTTATCACTTATTTTTTTATATTGAAGTTGTTTCACCGTGAAATAAAAATACATAAATATCCTTTTTCAAAAAAATGTTTATCGGAGACAGTTTAATTGTTTTTAATTGAAAATTAAAGGTGGTTTATACATTTAATTTAAAAATATAAATGATATTTACTACTGATAAAATATTAAAAACGAAGTTATTTATTTGACAATCAAATTCTATTTGTGTTTCAGTAATTTGCTTAAAAAGAACGTAGAAAAACTGTTCTCTTCTGCTATTCTTACTTTTTTATATAATAAGGAAAGTCTGTATTTGATTTTGACATGCTAATATCAATTAAATAAGTGAGTATTTAGGTCAGTCATAATAAACGTTGTACTTTGTATTGCTTGCGTAACAAATGATACATTTTTTAGTACTCCAGCAAACTAAATTAATAAACATTCAGTCAAACGAAAATTTAACTGGAATCTTTTGCGAAGATCTTTTTCTGATAGAATATAATATTTTATGTTTAGCATGACTTTTTCAACGATACTTTTGAGGATGGTTACTGTCAATATTAGGTGGAAAGGCATTATATTTTTTTTTAAATACGCATTTGTACTAATTCCACTTTTATTTAATACGATCAGAACCGGTTTTGCTCTTGACTTGAAAACTAAATGCTTATAAAAGGCTAATATTGTATTTTTCACACAGACAAAACTGTGCCAATATTTGAGATAATTTGTTTTGTTATAGATAATTGTTATAAGTTTGCAAATTCCTAAATACCATAGTATTTAACTGGAAAAAATATCTTGAACTTAAGTAAACTAGATAAACCTCCGTTAACTATAATGTTAACTGTTATTAGTTAACAATAAAGATAAAATACATTACTTAAATAAATCCGGGATTTATAGATTGCAATGCTTTTGTTGTAAAAAAAAATATATCGGGAAAACAGAAAGGACACTGAATATCAGATTAGCAGAACACATGGCAGCTTTCAGATTTAAAAAAAGACACGTCTACTTTTGTACTTAATTTCGGAAAGACACGTGTTCAATTAGGAACAAGGAATAATAATATTACACCCAAATACGGACGCTCATAAGCTCTTTTTCCAGGAAATTTTGGAAATAAACAGAGCACAGCTGAACAGCCTTCCGATTTTAAATGAAATATATTAAATATGCCGGGATCTCCACTTTTATACCCTAAATAAATATAATCATAAAACCTTTTCCGACAAACAAATAAATATAATTCTTAAAACCACTCACTACTCAAATCTGTGGGCATTCCCAAAGGCTTATCCTTTTCGCCAGCAATGGCTTTAAACTCGGTGATACATTTATTTATTACATAAACACAAAACATTCATTTACTAAGCGTCAGTTCAAGTTCATCCATGCACTTGAACGCCTGAAGATGCCGAAATGTGAAACCCGGGTCGTTAGTGACAAAATCTGTGAGAATGTACATAATTTGAACGATTCAAATCAATTTTTTTATTTGAAATTGTCTATAACTAATAGAAAAATCAAAATGAAATTTCAAGAAACAGTATTCTAAGCGGATATAAAATAATTCATATATTTTTTTGCTGATGGCAAATTTTATGCCGGCTGCCACTAGCTATATTGAAATGGTTTTGCGCAAATCCTCTACAAAGGGTTTATTTTGAGAAATTATTCAATGAATGGCGAATAACAAATATTGGTCAAAACTGTGTTACAGTCTCAATATAATATGTCATCGCACATGTGACATTTTATTTTAATCGAAGCTGGAATAATTTCTTGTCATGATTGTATCAAAAAAAAGAACATAATCTTGTAGCACAATTCTTACAATGTAAAAACCTCGAATTACAAAAAATAATTGACCCTCTATGTCATGAGACAACGTGATGCAAAAATAGCATTTAACTTTATTTTATAATTCTCGTGAAACTTTATACAATACTTAGTTATTTTTATCTCAATATAATTGAAGTACAATGCAACCATTTGACTACTGTATTGATTTAATTTCTGCGTGAGCTTTATTGACCGGTTTTGTTGCTGAATGTTTAACACTTTTTTGTTTGTATTCAACATGGATGTGTGACAAAGATTTTCAATATTTTTTTATTTTTTTACTAAAAAGCATAGTGTAATTAATCTATGATAGGAAAAACGAAGCAAGGTCAGAACAACAATCATTTTATCTAAGCTTTTCTTGTCCCACTATTTTCATTTTACCTCTCTTTAAAAGTTACAAAAGAACAAATTATGATCAGACGAGGATTTAAAAAAACTTAATATTATTTTCAATACTATTTATTCATTTATTCAATATTATGAATGTGAGTATTTTTTTTTCGAATAAACATTGAATATTATTTATAAATATAATTTAATAAAATAACATTTGTAAAATTGTAAGGATCTACAAATAATTTCAAAACATATCAATCAAATACTGAAATTGTGCTCATATCAATTTGTCATCCAACTTTATAATTTATAATTAAAAAAAAAAAATCTTCGCGTTCATTGGTAAGCTGTTTTATGAATATTGCCAGACGCCCAATTAAATTAGGTTACAAGACCGAGAACTTTGTTATGATATATAAATTTTATGATCCTCAATTTTTCAACAAAATCAAATAAGATTTTTCAACCTGTTGTAAAATTTTTGTCGATTCGCATAAAAGTTATACAAGCATCATTTTTCTGTGTAAAATAAATATTTAATTTGATCTCATGCATTCAAATCCCACACAAACATTCGGTTTTAAAAAACATTTCGCTTCAATGTTTATCTTTTCGTACATTTTTAATTAGTACCTTAACTTTTTCATTTTCAAATAATGATATTTACTGCTTACCTTTTGATTATTTTTTAAATAATAAATAATTTTTGAAATTATTTGAGTAATATGACACAAACAAACTGTCAATTTATAGCCGTATTATTGATGGAAAATTTCATAAAGTTCTTAAAATATTTTTGGAAAACATTGCATATTTCCGCTATACAAAATTAATGGAAAAGGATTTTTTGATAAGCGTTTGTCACTTAGCTGATAAAATTCAGTGATACACTATGGCTTTTAAAATTTAATTAATACAACCTAAGTTTACTTATATGTGTCAGAATTTCATACGGAATCTCAATATGCATAAAATATTAAAAAGTTTATTTTAAGCCAACAGCTAGTATTCTTTCTAAGCTAGGCGTCTCTTTGCCTTTATGATTGAGTAATCTAAAAAGCATTTTAAGTATCACTCACCCATACATTTGTTAATCGTTTAAAAATCAAAGTATTGAAATATTTTTCAGTGATTTTCAAGAATAAGAGTATATAATTCTGCCGATTACAATAAAACAACTTTTCAGTTACTCTTATTCAAAATTGAACACCATAAACTTTTAGCAATAAATTGGAATGCTTGCTCATTTAATTCAACTGGGTTGGATAATTAACTTGAAAGAGGACTTTGTTGAAATAAATGTTGGTCAACAAATCTCTTAGGTATTGACACTTTGAAAATAATACAAGTCGTTGCTTTATTTACAAAAAGGCTTCCACCAAAAGGTCATTAACGCAAGTCTTGATTTATGGCAATTTTATCTCGGAATTAAATTTTGTTTATGAAAGCTGAAGTCAAACAAAACACGTTTAATGCCTCGCCCTTTTGAGACGCATACTTTTTTTTGTTTTGACTCTCATAAAAGGGTTGCCAGATTTTGAAAAGTGTTTCAGTTTCATCCTTATTAATATTTTTGGCGGGATGAATTTCACACTTTTATGTAATGGAAAACACTCATTAGCTGGGTTGCATTAATAGATAATGTGTTTACCTTCAAGTAAGTATAACCAACTGTGATAATTTTTGTTTTCTAAAAGAAGTCGCTCAATATTTTTTGCTTTGTGTTATATCTTATGTTTATTTTCTGTATAATTTAATTGTAAATCAATATAATCCGATAGCGAAATTAATCAATATTTTTTAATATACTGTATCACTAATGGTCATCTTGTTGGACATCAAGCTTGGAGCCTAATATTAATTAAACGAATTCCACTCCACCACCTTATCGTCTAATCGTATATAATAATAAAAAATATATATATATAATTGTAGTATTGTTCTAAGTTATCCGTATTTTTTTTTCTTTTTAACAAACTTGTTGCTTCATATATAAAACGAGTTATTATAAAAATCGAATAGGCGATATCGGGGACATACATTCGGCGGACGGACGAACGGACCTTATCGACTACTAATATATAGATTGTATGATCGAGTATCCTGTATTGACTAGTGTAAGGACAATGATTTCTACGTCAGCTTCTTAAACGTAGAGGCAAGTACTTCACGTAACAATTAGATGGATTATGGAAAAGATTTTTTAAAGTTTAACATTTGATGTTTGATACAAACGTAAGGCATCTTTCTGCAGCGGAAAATATTTTTTAAGTAGAAAATTTTTGGAATTTTGTTTCACCCTGCTTTAAACTATTTGTGGATCGTTATCTTAAAGCCATTTAGAAATGTTTTTTTTGTTAAACATTGTTAAAATTTCGTACTCTATTTTGTGCTCTTGGTCTATTATCTTTTCATAGATAATTAATCAAAATGTATATTTAGTAAATGTACACAACGATTAATTGAGCTATCATTTTTTTATATTTACATTGAGAATTAAAAGGGTGAAAAATAATAATCGGTCATCGAAGGATTTTTTCGTCGCTAAATATCAAAGGGATCAAGCTTAAAATATCTTAAACAGTGACATCTAGTAATGAGGCTTATTTTAACGTATTTCCTGATAGCATTCGTACAATTTACAAAATGCAGCTTACTACTAATAATACGTTACAGATTAATTTCATATTTTTTACGTCATCAAACTGTGTTAATTCTTTTTACTCAAATTGAAGTATTTTATTTTGAAAACTACATAAAACATTCGAGGCATCAATTAGACTTAATAAAAGAGGCTTATACAAAAACTGACTTTTTAAAAAGTAAATTTTCTAATTCCAATATTTCTTAAAACCCGGTCGATACCGGTTTTCGAAGTTTCGCGAACAAAGGATGATTCAGTTGAAATAGAAAAAATATGGTTATTTTTTTATAAATTATTTATTATTTTATAAAAAAGGCAATTTTTCATAGTAAAACTAATATTATTTAAAGATAATACAAAGCATACACTTATCTCTTACTTAATAACTTAATCATGTTTCCAAAATTTCCGAAAATAGAAGATACTCTTTTCCTGAGATAAATTAGGTCATATTGTTTTCAAGACATCTAATAGAAGATTCAATTTTGTTATGTACTCTTTTTATGTAATATTCGACTTTTAATGTTAACGAGTTTGATGTATCAATAAACTGTATCATAGTCAAAATTCACAAAATAAATTTTTTTAGCACATTCATTGATGTGTATGTGTGTACTGACTATTCTGTTTACTATGGCAGTTTCAATAATGAAAATATATTTTTTAAGTGAATTAATATTTTCTCTCATATTAAAAATCGAGTAACCAATATAAACAAAACTGGCTTTTAAATGTAGCAAATGTCGCTAAAAACAAGTAAGTCCGGTTAATTATTATCTCGTAATATGAAATAAAAAAAACATAGTTACATAATTGTCAAATCAGCAATATGTACTAAGAAGTTTTGTGAAATTTAAAAAAAAGTAGTGGCATGTAAATATAAAATAAGTTTAGTTGAAAATAAAATAAATGATAAAATCATAATAATACTTCGATAGTCAATAATTTAAACATAAACCCAAAAGTAACATGTTATATTGAATATTATTTTTCATCAAACTGATCTTATGGTAAAAAAACTGTCAAAAATAAACACATCACTTTACTTATCCTCGGATAAACACTACCTCTTTACCGCACATAAACGTCCCTTTATATTCTGAGGCTGAAATCTAAAGAAGGTTATTTAGCCATAAATATGTCTCCTATAGCAGGCTACGCACAATTTTCTACGTGCGCTTTTTCGTAAACGTGTTTTGCGTCAAAAGTAAAAAAAAATACTACGTTAAATTTTCCACTGAGCCAGAATCACGCTCACGGTATTTATTAATTTATGCTTTTAAGTCAATACCCTGAAAAATTTTGAACACATACATTTATGATTGAATTTTGGCTATAAGCCGAATACTCAATTTGTTTTTCAAGTGGGCTATGGATGTTTGAACAGATTAATTTTTAATTGATTACTAGTTGCATCCAAAACATCGATGTTTGCAATTTGTTCATCCTTTCTCACTTAGTGCAAATACTTTCTAAATAACGACGTGAATTTACTACATATAAAATATTCTTCTCATAATTTATCTTTCTACATCTACACACCAATAACGAAAGCTTTACAACTTGTTTAGATAAAAAATATTGTACGTACTTAAAGAAGTCATTTATTTGTATCAGTGGATACGGAAGGAAAGCAGTTAGATAACTCTATGAATGGTATCGTGAAACCCATCGCGCTTACAACGTAAATCACTAAGCCATGACGATCGGCGTTGACAGTCTTCAAATAAGAAATAAACACGAAAAAATCGATGCATTCACAATAATTATCTGCACTATTATTTTGAATAATTATAATTAAAGATCTTATCACAACAAGTTCATAGAAAAATAGATGTAGAAAAGACAGGAGAATTAAAAATTATAAAGATTGAATATTCAGCATGACTTCGCTCGAGATTATACCTGTATGTAATATGTATCAAGACTTGCGTAAACGAGATTTTTATTTTATTTTTCATATTAAGATATTCACAAATATATTAGGTCTTGTTTTTTTGACAAAACACTTCAAATGCCTCATCAAAAAGTTATTCAATTTTCCAAGCCATGGTAGCATATGTCTGTGTCATTCTTTGCTTTTATTTAATATCCTAAATTGAGGTTGGCACAGTTTTTGATGGCTAATTTATTAATTTATAACTATTATAATAACGATGAAATTATAAATTTACTCATTCTCAATCTCAAAACTTTTACTTGAACTTACAAACATTTGAAATTCACCCTGTGTTAAAGTCATAATATTATAATATCAACGTCATTCATTATGGGAAGAGTTTAAAAAAAACATTTACACAATTATAGTAATTTAAAAAATTGCAATAGCTATTTTGCTAATCGAGATATTAATATTTCACATATATATATTAGCCATATTGTTTTATATTAAATAATTACTGAATACAATTTCAAATATTTGAACGATATTTTACACTAAGCCCACAGTGTTTATTAAAGACCAGAACCGGTTTTTCTCATTAAGAGCATCAGTAGGATGATCACAAAATATATTTGACGACTTTCATTTTTAATATTTGTAATTGACAGAAGAACCTCAACTATAGTTTAGCCATTTTATTATACTACACAACGCTGTATTGTCATCATATTAAGGATTGTAATACCGGGTGATCAGGTATTTTGTCTTCTTATTTGTATTTTTTCGGTATTACAATAATATTAAACGGTAAAGTTTTTTTAGTATTGAAGGTCAAATAAACATTGAATTAAAAAAATCTTTTTTGAGGAAGGTTCAGTTAAAATAAAAATACCGGTATTTTTTATGAACTATCAAAACAGCGGTGTGTATTCGATTGGTATAGACCAGTCATGGGGAACCTGCGGCCTTTAGGCTTCTCTGGTGCAGCCTTTTGGCTGTTCTGAGAATTCTGCATTTTTTTTGTAAATTCTTAAATTCCCGAGATTTTGGATGTCAAAATCCTCGGAAGAACCAAAAAAAGTCCCACGCTTGTAATTTTGGGAAATCCGTAAATTTCTGAGCTTTACAAATTGGCATGAAATTGTTTCTGGCCAAAGATTCTCTAGTCAATTCCCTGTCAATGTTTACTCTTGCCTTATGTTGAATCAGATAAATGAAGGTGGCATTCAGAGAGAAAAAGGTTCCCCACCCATGTTATAGACAGTAGTTTTTATAGAAGTCGTTTTACTACGATTTTTTTATTATAAATATATTCTTCTGATATTGCAATCCTTGCGCAAGATAGTATAACAATATATTTGTGAATCTATGATAGATACACTTTACTCTGGGCTTTTGGCTCGGTGGTTACTAGGTCTGAGAAAAGGTACTGTTTCTCGCAAACCATGCGGAGCCTTAAACACGTAGGTCGTGTCAATATTTATGAATAAAAACCTGTACCTGTTTTGTTTTACAAATATCTACTAGACAAAATTTACTCGAAAACTTTACCGTACGAAACTATGGCTTGTCAAAAAAATATAGAGAGCTGTTGTTAGTATGATTCATACGAATATATTGTAAGAATTATGTTAGATATAATGCTAGGAATATAAAACTTTTCTTGCTTTTTAGATATTGCCCGAATTCATTATGCCGGTAGATTTGCCTCACTTTTGGATTGCCATGATGTATTTTTTTAACAAAATTTACATTGATATCGACAAATACAGCAATAACAATTTATTCAAATAAGATTTCTGGCTAAAATTTTAATTGTATACATATACGTTGGTATTTAAACGAATTTTATCAGCAAGCAATACTAATTTAGTTTTTTTTTTTAATTTTACAACGTTATTGATTTCAATGCTAGGAATTATATTAATTTCAGTCACACATTAAATAATAGAACAGGCATAGCAGGCAACAATTTATTTTGTTTTCTTGTGCTATATATTATACAGTGAAACCACAACTTCGCTTTTTTAATTGAGAAAATTATTTTCGTAAGTAATGACGATCGTCTTCTTTGATAAAAAAGAATTATAAATCGCAGCATGAATAATTATTTTTTTATTCGTACCTAGCCTAACCTACTACGCCAATGCAAATTAATATAATTGACTGGTAAAAAAGGTCGCTTAATTTTCACATACAAACTATTTTCTTTTTAGCTTACTCTCCTTTGAGCTGAGACGCAAACGGCGCAGGCAGGACACCACAGAATTAGAAGGTGAGGGCAGGCGTAGCAGACATGTGCAAAGAGCTATTGCTACGATTTCTACATTGCGCAAGTAGTATAACTGAGAGACACAGAACGACCCACAATACATCTTTTAATGTATTTTTAGAGTCATATTTAAGGAAACATCTAAACGTACACACGTCACGCAGAAATCTGTGTCTGCACTACAACGGAGCGCAGCGCAGAACATGCGTATGTCTGCGTTACATGTACCTTTGTTGTAGCGTGCACACTGCACAGGTGTCTACTTCTTCATATACATAATACAACATTTGCGATGCTTTGCGCTGCGTCTCATCGTCATCATGATCATCATGAGAATGCACTCAGCCTTATGTTTGATAACAATTAAGAAAAAATAGTGCATTGTTCGTGACACAGCATTGAATTGCTATATTTTATTTTGATTTTAAATTCGTTTACGTAACATGAAATATACCTTTTTGCACTGCATACAGCTCATTTGTGAACTGTTAGTTAAGTTCAACTTTTTTATTTTGTTTGTTCAAAATATTTGTATGTACTGTTTTTTATTATAACTACATTTGTCAAGTGCATGGTAAATTAGCCTCAGCTGTAATACTATATTCTGTTGTTGTGATTTGAAACAATAAACAATAACTATAAGATTTGCATCGTGTTTATACAGATCTGTAAATATTTGATAATGTTTCACCAAAATAAACCTCTTCGCTATTCTTAAGTTATATAATTAAGTATTTAAGATGTTGTAGAGTTTGATAAGTTATAAATAATCGTTCATTACAATATTATTATGATAAAACAACAAGCACGATAATGAAACGCTACTTAACACTTTAAAAGCTGTTTAAATTGATTTAGTAAAATTAAATTTAGCTTAACAAAGTATCAGGCGTAAAGAAAGGCAAGCGGAGTTGTTTGGTTAGTGAAATACTAAATATGGCCTTTGTAATCGTTAAACTTTGATGTGAAAAGTTCAAAGACCGTTAAAATAAAAAACAAGCTTACATCAGTGAGTTGCAATTTCGAATCTTAAAATAATAGCTTTTGAAAACAAAGAAAAATAGGTTTATCTTCAAGATGGTTTTTTTTTCGAAAAATCTTAAGTTTGTATTAGATTTGATAATATAAAACGCAAAGCTGACGTGTGAGGAATATTAAATGAAAATTTATTTCGCTTTGAATTTTTGAAATATCTTTATTAAAAATAAAATTATAACATCTTCAGACAGAATAAAAAATCTTTTGAAATTATTTCATATTCTTTCGTTTGTTTGAATACCATTTTAATTAACAACCTTAAATTTTGATAGATGTTTATACGTTTGAAATGCAATTTTTTATGTTGTTTTTGTGAACCTTTTCTGAATCTTGGGATATATTTTTTCGTATAGTATTATTGAACTTCGCGGTAAAAGTTAATACATTAAAAAAACTATTTGTTTATTTAAAATTCCTGAATTATGAAATATTAAGTTTAACTCAAAATTTCAATTGTATATTTTATGAAAAAAAACAGTTTCTTTACTTTATCGTGGAGGTCATGATCAGCATCAAAATATTCAAAGACCGCTGACTGTCCATCGACTGTATGCTTGGCACGCATGTTGTTATTGATGACGGATTTGGTTTTCAAATTTTCTGTTGAGAGTGTCTCAGGAGCAAACGCAAAATTAGTTGATTACACCTTAATGTACAGAAAATCGATTTTTATTTATTCAATGAGTCGATATTTACTTGCTCTGTGTATGGCGCCTCATGTTTTTAAAAAGATCTGGCATATTTATCAGCCGCGTATTTAGCGTAGTCAGTCTATCTCAGGGGGGTGTGTAAACTTTTTGGACAAAGGGCCAAATTCAGGAATTCAAAATGAGCCGCAAGTAGAATACCATTTTTATATGTACACTATTTATTTAGAAAAAAAAAACAATCTAATGAGAGGAATGGAACTGTTTGACGTCTATTAACATTTTTTAAAAATTCAGGTGTTAATTTTGTAGTTGAGATTCTTAAAACTTGTTGTAAATGCTCATCAATGATGTTTAATCGTAAAGAGTTTTTATTGAGGCTCATGAATGAAAATGTTCATACATATAAGTTGATCCAAAAATAACGATTATTATATTTATTTTCAATCTTTTTTTAAAAATGATGTTAAAAGATAAAAACATGAATCTTTTTCAAAAATATAATATTGCTCGCGGGCCGTAGAAAAATACGCGGCGGGCCGCAAGCTGAGGCCTGCAGGCCTGAGTTTCCCCGTGCCTGGTCTATCTGCTTAACTACTGCATAAACTGCATATTTCACAGCCCATTCGTAATTACATTTCCATTTCGTGCCACTATGTTTTGAATACACAAGTGGGAAGGAGCACTTCGGATGCCAATGTTTTTTACAAAAACTTTTCCCTAGTGGGCGAAAGAATTTTCATAGAATCTTTTTTACACCCTTCTTAGTTTATTTGCCTAAATATTATAAAATAAATGCGACGTACGTGCCAAGTGCACAGCTATAAGGAAATCGGTTTTATAGAATTATTATCTTGACATATTAAATTTTGTTTTATACTAGTACGTGTAAGACGTTTTTGGGTACTTTTAAACATGGGCTTTTTCAGCACGGGTGCTTCCTTTATTCATGCAATCAGTCTTTTGCGCCACTCGTTCTGCATAATATACATTAACGCACAAATAGACGCATACCTGTTTTCTTTGTACGCAGTGCATTTAAGGATCTGAAAACTACAATAGTTTTGTACGAAAAATATTTTAATATATCTTAACTTTTTTGATGCGACTCGTATATATGTATATGAAAGATAAATAAAAACAGAAAACTTTATCATTCTATTGTTTTAGTAGAAGTGACAAAGAGGGTTTGAAATACTCACAAAAATAAAAAAAAACACAAGAAAAAATATTGACATTTAAATTTAGAAAAGAAAAACATAACATTCAAAACAGTACACAACGTTTGATGCAGAAGATGACCACCTCTCTAAGCAATGCATTTATCAGTCGAACAGCCATTGCAACTGTCATTTCACATGACTGACGAGAACAAAAAGTTTAAAGAGAAAAAAAAAATTTGGTGATAGTTTCAGCTATTAGATAAAAAATGAGTCCACTCAGCTATGAGGGAGAAAACAAAATTGGTTTAAAATTTAATACAACATACAACCTTCAAAATTAAAGAATGTTAAATAAAAGCATTCTTAAAAAAATGTTGGTTTTTTAATGAATTATCAAAAAGAAGATTTTTTTTAAAATTCACTTTAAGTAATTAATATATTCAACTGACTTCAATTCGTGCATCTTACCGGTAAATTTAAAAATACTTTATTTTTACTGTAATAAAAATCATTTTGGTTAAAATTGCACCGAATATTAATCAAGATTAAAATAGATAATAAATACGCTGTAATAAATTTTGTTTTCTATTTCGTTTATAATTTTTGTTTTAATTGGCTCACAATTAATATTTTATAAATATCTACACTTTCTTGAATTCATAAAAATATACTAATCAAAGAGATTTTCATATTTCACGGTTTTATACAGAAAATATAATGGCGTTCTTTAATTACCAAGCAATTGAAATGAATAAAATCTATCTCTTTAAAAAATAGCCATAAATTAGTACTAACCACAGTTGAAATAGCCGTATGAATTGTAATTCAAATGCAAACAATAGATTGTCGCTTCCATATATTATTGCATGTACACACGATCCATCAGGATTCAATGCATATAAATTGCTGATTTGTTGAATGTATTCAAATTTGTAACTTTTCAGTCTAATGCAATGTAAATTAATATTTAATAAGACAATAATAACATAATATACAATTGTGAATGACGGATGTGCGCTATTTGATCTTCATTTAAACTATTTGTGCGGACTGAATTGGGTTAGGTTACAATTCGTTTTGAGTTTATGAATTGTTTGTGGAAAATTTTAATTGGCTTTCAAAAACATTATAATTTTTACCACATAGAAAATAATTCTGAATAAAGAGAGTTTCATATTTAAATAAAAACTACAGGCAAACGTAACTAAAATCATGAACCATTTGATAGATTCGAGTTTTACCAATTTCGAAATAAACATATAGTAATACTGAAATTATTCCAACTGATGTAATCAGTTGTTGTAGAAGCTAATATTAATACGGTTACGGTTACAACTGTCCAAGCTATACAACATATTGTTTCAATAGTGTACTTCCAGGCCTTAAGCCAAGTGATCAACATCATTTTCTTCGCGTGCTGTATCCATGAGCTTAAATCCCTCTACGGGATATTTCAAAAATATTTTATTCAATCAATCGAAGAATTTTTATTTTACGACTTATATTCAATGTAACATTTATCACAGTGAAAATGATTAGTTACTAATTCATCCGATTCAAACTTCTTTGTTTACTCTTTGCTAATAATAAAGACTTAGCGACTGAATCACAAACAGATCTCCTCAGTACAACTCACGTTGAAATAACTTTCATGAAGAGTTTTTAATATACTATGATTTAAGATGTGATAAAACATGGTTGAATATTTTTTTGATTTCATATTATATAATTGTTTCATGCGTCCTGTATATTTTATTTGTATTCGTCCAAAGCTCTGTAAAGTAAACAGTATTTTAAAACGTGAAAACAAGACTACCTATAATAATAAAATATGTGTACGATTCATTGACGAAAAATACTACGTTTTCAAGTTTTACTTTAAAGCGTATATTTATTAAAACTAAAGTTTTGCTATATTCATGCCATATACTATATTCATTCAAAAACAAATCATCCTATCTAAGGCTCGTTTTGTGTACATAAATAAAATTCAATACAACAAAGATAAATAGTCACTTTTATAGTGTTCACTGTTAATACTTGGTGGAAAGGCATTATATTATTAAAAACACAATATTCCTTTGTTCATTATTTAATAAAGTCGAATAAAGTACAAAGGAATATTGTGTTTTTATTAAAAGATATATAGGTCTATTTTATGTACAATTATTTGAAAAGCATCAAACATTTTTCTACGCGTTGGGCTTAGTAATACTTTGACTATTAACATATATACAATTTGGTCTGACGCAACATTGAATTGAAGCTGTAATAGTACAATATAAAACGGTTATACTTGGAAAAGGGATAGTAAAATAAAGCTGGAAAACGATAAAATAGATGCATCATGAATTTATTGACATATGAAAAGAGATTCGAACTGGTAAAATGTTGCAATATAGAAGTTATTCAACACTGTGATTATTCTTTTTTCACCACTGAACAGCATAACTCATGAACATATTTGTTGAAATATATTTTGAACACTTTATGTTCTTCTATTGTAACCCGTGGGCCACGAAACTTCACGCTCTCGGCAATTTTATTATGCACTACAAACTTCGACATAACTTTGTATGGAAGTTTGATTAGAGCGCAACGTTTCATAGCCCTCAAGTAAGATAACGTTAAATCACCGCAAAATTTATATTCTAAATCAGTGTTTCTCAACCTTTTTGGGAGCGTGGCCCCTTTTGAGTGTTTTTATTTTTCTGTGGCCCCCAATACCTTTTTTTTTTTTTAGCTCACCGACAAATTTGAAATCTCCGATTTGGTATACTTTCTCCCAGAATATCTCCCCGATTTTTTTAGCTCACCGAGGAATTTGAAATCCTCAATTTGCCCGTGGCCCCCCTGAACTGTGCTGTGGCTCCCCAAAACAAAAATAAATCTCTATGGCCCACCGTTGAGAAACCGTGTTCTAAATCAGGGATCGCAAACTACGGCCTACGCCCTACAAATTATGATGATAATACGAAACAGTAGCTTCAAATCCCAGTTGAATAAAAAATTCAGTAATATACAATAATTGCATTCTTCTAATCATTATTAAGTAACATTCGTTGTTTAATAAAAACGAACATTTTTTTCTGTTTCTTTTGTATAATACCGTTATTAATAAATGTGTTTTTTTAATAGACTTTTTGAAACTGTTAGTTATTTTTTTATCAAAACATCAAATTATTTACAGTTCTTTTGCTAATACATTTCTATTGAAATTATGTTTACCTAAAGAGGTCAAATTGTAAATATTTTTTAAAATTTCACGTTTAGCTATATTTCAACCCCGAATGTTTGAGTGCCCATACGGTCACGCTCGTCCTTACTACTGTCCGTACACAATATTACACGGTAATAAAAGGATAAGCATGACCATATATATATTCATGCGGGGTTTGTATACAACGGCTTTGCGATTTTATTTTATTTTTGCCGCCTGTGTGGTCGAGTGGTCAGCGTCGTTGGCTTCGGCTACGGAGGTCACGGGTTCGAATCCCAGTACGGACAGTTTTATAAAATGATTTTTCAATCGATTTATGAATTTCTGTTCGAAGGCATGGATGTATGTGATGTCTTGAATTTCCCCCTCCCACCCATCCTATCCCATGAACGGGGCGTATCGAGAGCGATTAGCTAACCACTAATCCTGTCTATCCCTATCCTTCTATTCCTACTCTCTTTGGAAAAAGAGAGGTTGAGCAACTGAGTAACAAGCAGTTCTCGTAGAAACATTTCTGTTGAGATAAACTCCGTTAGGAGTCCATATGTTCCACATTGGGAGCAGACATGGTGACTTCAATATGGCTTAAAAAATATTTTTTTATCAAAAAAAGCTCTCGACTCTGTAGGGTTAAGAGGCCATACCCTCCGCATAGTGAACATGGATTTATTCTTTGTAATAGTAGGCATTATATCGGCTATTTTTGGTTCAATTCAGATTTTAACTACTCATTCAGAACTTATTTTCGATCAAAATCAGAGTTACAAAATTTTACTTTACCATGTGATTCTTCGTCTATTTATTTTGGCCCTCCCGCTGCTGTATGGTGTATACTTGTTATTGTGTGAATATAGGGAAAACACCACCGGCTTAGAGAGGAAGTCATTGAGTAAACGATATTATGATTTATGCACTGGCACAAATAGCGACGAGCTTGTCATATGACTCTTAAATTAAGGATATGTAATGAACGACATCTACAGTTAGTGTATTGTGACACCACAAGGACTCACTGAATCGACAATACGACACTAGACAACTCAATTATGAAAATGTTCCGAATATGTACATATCGACTGTGGAAAGGGAAAAAGACGTAACCCACAGATTTTTTTCGATAATCACAATGTATCAAACTTAATACACGTTCTATCAAAAGGATGCAAGCTGCAAATGCCGAATTAGTATCTAAATTTAGCTTTGAGGTATGAAAAATAAGACCTTGTAAAAAATTAAAACCAACAAAAAAGACTGAAATAAAGGTTCTTCCTAGATAACTTCTTTAATTAATATTATAATCTGACAATTAAGGTTGTGTATAATCCATAATTTGCATATGGCCCAAAATCATCACAACACGTTTTTAGCGTCTCCTGTAAATTTTGATACGTGTGGGTTACGTCCTTTTTCCTTTCCACAGTCGATATGATACATAACACCACTAGGTTCAAAACCTAGAAGTTTTTATTTAAACTATTCAGCTCATGTCAGGCAAACAGTTTCAAATTATTATATATATTTTTTTTAATCCATGTCTGCTTCCAATGTGGAGCATATGGCGTCCTAATGCAAGTGTTTCTACGAGAACTGATTGTTACTCAGTCGCTCAACTTCTTTTTTTTCAAATAGAGTAGTTGGGATAGAAGGATAAGGCTAGGACAGGGATAGTGGTTACTAATCACTCTCGCTACGCCTAGTTGTGAAAGAATTGGAAATGGTGGGAGGGACATCATATAATATTAGGATAAATTAATAATAATCATAAGAATACATTTTTTCATGTGTAAAAGTATTTTATAATTTTCGAATCATGTTATGAAAATAAACGATGATTTTTTTAGAAAAATATGTTTTTAAATATTTCACGGAATAAATAGTAAAAACAATGAAAATTAAACAGTCTTTCAACAAAGAATTCTCTGTAATTAAGACGTGTTGCTTGGCTCTTTTTTATTTACTTCCTAACTTAGTATTAGGGCTTGTACAAAAACCGACTTTTGAAAAAACCGGTTTTCGAATGTCAATATTGTTCGAAAAACGATTAAAACCGGTTTTCGAAGTTTTACAAAAAAATGATAATTCAATGAAAATAGCGAAAAAAATTTTTTTAAAACAAAAAAAAATCTTTATGTATTATATTTATATACATAATACTACACAAAAAGAAATTATTTGGTGTTATTCCTCAGAAAATATGATTTAAGAAAATACAAGGCGTCCACTGATCGTTCTGTGGCAAAATTTCCTGATATCAAAAATATTCTTTCTATGAAAAACCGGTTTTCGAATTCACAAATTTAGTCAAAAAACCGGTTTTTAAAAACCAACACGCCCTACTTAGTATCCCCCTGCACGGTTTGTAAGTAATTATAGTATTTAATCGTACCTTTCTCTTCACTTGGCCATTGAAATATATTCTACGGATTACTTTTAATTTATTGTTGCATTCATAAAAAAAGAGTTAGAATCGGCAATTTTATTATAGACATAGGCTTGGAAAAAAGTCGATATAATGGCAGTCTATGTTTCGTTTTAATTAAAAAAAAAACATTACGCCAAACACCTACAATGAATGTAGGCGTACATACATAGCATCAGCGATAAACTAACCATTTCTCCTGTCTTAGTCCTGTCGTTATATACTTTTTTGTTTGAGCAACTAAATAACAAGCAGGTATCGTAGAAAAATCTAAGATAAGCTACACTAGTAGTTTATATACTATTGAAGATTTAAAAATACTGCATGAAAGACTTTGATACTGTGAGGTCAGTTATTCTTTTAGGAGTCAAGACTGTTTTTAATTAATGTGTGAAATCTTATCAATGCATACATTAATTAGCCGTTTCAGTTGAAACTTACGTCATTATAACTCATATTTACTTCGGACCGAATATAAATTACATTTCGGCATAGTTTGTTAGTATATTGACAAGCGATATTCAAATTAGAATGACATGACAGCTTAGATTAGGTTAGGTTAGATATATTGAATAGAAAGATGGCGAGAATGACAACAACAGACATTTTGAGGTTATGTGAAATGTCAGATGCAATTACTGCACGATTATGCGCGCACAACAGTGGAGAGAGAACGATAATACTATAAGTGCACGCGTAATTATGAACTAACATATTAAGCTACGCCTCTGCAGTTAATTTACATATTGACCAGTGAACGTGCTCCACGTTCTCTTGTCTATACTTTAACTAACTGAAACTGACATCGTATTCATTTATTGGGTATATAATTTAACTGTAAAATATACACATCTTTTGAAAAACTGATTACATCATAAAATAGAAAAATATATTTTCAAAAATATCACGAGTTTTGGTCTCTAGTGTGTCGTCACAGCTATATAAAAGTTATTCAAATCTAAGCTGTCACGTATTCTGGTACTTATCTTTTTTGCTGCTTTCTGATCAGGTTCAAGAAATATAACATACGAAAACAGAAGTTAAGTGTAATATAATAAAATAAAATAAAATCATAAACCAAAAATGTAACGTTTTTATGGAAATCATAAAACGACTCTCAAACTCAACCTAATTCTATTATATATACATATAAAGAAAAATACGTAAAATTGTGTTATCATATCTACTCCAAATGTGTAGTTTGTATACTCCTAAAAGCGTTTATGTTAACGAGTACTGCTTGTATATCCGACTAATCTCTTGTTAGTAAGTACGGATATAAAGATACAGCGAAAGTTGCTAGTTTATTTTAATTTTAGTCTCAATAGTCAAGAGTCAATAACTTTTTAACAAAACGTTGTATGTATCTTATTATCACCAGTCAGACTTTTTTTTCAAATACACGAGTTCATGTTTCAAAATCAATCACGTGCAACTCTCTGGCCATGAATGTGATGAATAGACATTTTTTTATAAGGATATCGTTGTGAATGGCGGCCATTAAACATTGGCTGTATATGAAGCATATAAGCAAAGGTAACCAACAATCTTGGAAAAAATTAAAAAAACAACATATAAATGCAGAAATATAGAACAGATCATTACGTACATGGTAAAACAATATTTAGAACACAAAACTTTTATTATTCAGTACAAAAAACGTAATTCAGTAAAGAGTTTGTTAAAACATTATTTTTCAATATTTTTTTTACCGATAAACCAAAATTTTAAGTTACAATTTTTTAATTTAAGATTTCGACTGAAGGTGCTTGGTGGAATTTCAATATTAAATTTGAATCGTTCAAACTATGTACATTCTCACCGATTTTGTCACTAACGACCCGGGTTTCGCCTTTCGGCATCTTCAGGCGTTCAAGTGCACGGATGAAGTCAGTTCAAGTTCATCCTTGCACTTGAATGCCTGAAGATGCCGAAAGGTGAAACCCAGATCGTTAGTGACAAAATCTGTGAGAATGTACATAGTTTGAACGATTCAAATTTTTTACAATTTTTTCTTATGAGTCAATCTCTCAAGCGAATAAATACAGCTATTTTTTACGTTGTCACTTATTGTGATTGTTTTCGCAACTCATATACAAACATGATGAAATAATATTATGAATTACGAAGCTGATAAACAACTCAAGAAAATATAATGTTTGTGTGAAAATATCTCAAGTTTCTCATTGAAAAAGTATTGCAAAATCCCCTAACTGACATACAACCGTATAGTCTTAAGTGTAGAGCGGTTTGCGTTGAATTATCTAATGATAGTATTAATACGTTGTTGTAGAAAACGCGCTCCGCTGTTTCCACTCATCGGCGCGAGTTTTCATTAACGTCTGAGATAAAATATCATAACCCAGCTCGTGTACTTTGAATAATTTTACAAAATGTAATTGGTCTTCTCACTAACAAAAACAACAACTACGCTTGTTGGTTTAATAAACATATCACATACTTTAGGAAACACACCGCTGTGTGTAGTTAGAAATAATATAAAGAATTACTACAGTTGTAAATATTTTATAGTTTACTTATGGCTAGTATTTTTTTGGTCAGAGTGTATATTAAATGTTCATAGTATATCGGTCAGTGTAAAAAATTAAATTAAATAGTCATAATTTAAATGAAATTTAAAAAAAACCTAACCTAACCAAAATGGTTATAGAATATTCTGACCGTATAATATTTTTATTCTGACCGTTCATATTTTTATTCTTACCAAAAATTGCTTTAAATTCTGACCATTTAAATTGTTCCCTTTACTTATTTATGCACAAGATATTTTATGATTTCAATGAAACGTCATATAATAAATATGATAAAATATAAAATAACTCAGATTATTCCACGTATTGTGACACGTGTTTCGCCTCTTTCAGAGGCATCCTCAGACAAATTACTTCGTACTTAAGCAAGCATTTGTGAAAGCAGTTTGTCTGAGGATGCCTCTGAAAGAGGCGAAACACGTGTCACAGTTTGTAGCACAATACGTGGAATAATACGTGGAAAGTTATTTTATATTTTATTAAAATGATTTTCCATAAAAGTTACCTTCGAATCCATCGAAAGTATAATGAATATGTATACAAATTAAATTACTAGTTAAATGAAATCTCCAAATGAAAAATTATGTACATTAATTTTTTGGTTGATATATCAATAACTTAGAGCTAAAATATTGTATTTCCAATTTTATTTGAAATATTTAAGTACTGAAATGGATCAAATTATGATTTTATATCTAAATACGAAATAGTTTGTTAAAAAAAAACAGTAACCCAAATAATCTTTATTTCAAAAGTTTGTTTTAAATGTTTGAACACTGGATGACAGCCAATTCTCATTCAATATATTACGTTTAATTGTTTTCAAATACTCGATTAAAAGAAACTAAACGTAAATAGTTTTTTTAAACTTGATGATTTTAGTCAACGAACGACATATTTTTTTAAATATTAAATTGTCATTAAAAAGTAAATTTATGTAAGTTTCTATAACAATTCTACCGTTTTATTGAAAATACATAATAAATTGGTTGCGATAAAATGTGTAGATATAATATCTTTGGAGTTCATTTTGGAAAGATCCAGAATTTTTTTAAAAAACTCAGCAGTTGCGTTTTAGGCCTCTTTTAAATGGAAAAAAAAATATCAATAGCTTTTCGAATGGAAATTCTAATTGAAATATTTCCAATGTATGAATCCGGATCAAGATTTTCAAATTGATCACAACAGGCGCTTCAATTTCTGCGAAACTTATTTGTTTGTGTTTATATTTACTCGGTCGTCAAAGGGATGTCACTTTAGCATCAGCATATCTCAAGCCGCCCCTTCCTGCGTGGGCGGTAAGATTGCTTGTTTGCATCGCCCAAATATTACGCAGGGTCGCGTGTAAATAGCCCCAAGAAAACGGACCAGGCCCACGGAAACTGAAAACAAATCTCACACAAAGAATTCTACAAAGAAAACTTACTTGCTCGCATAATTGCAAAGCATACTGGTAATTTATTGATTCATGTTATAGAAAATTATTTATATTAACTTGGTCACAACATTTATGTTATGTTATTGTTTGTAATAATTCGATATTTGAGTTAATTTTATAAACATTATCAACCATTCATCAACTATCGTCTACAATAACACATCATCATATTTTATTATTCATAAATATTATCTTAAATAATAACAATAAAAAAAACTTTATTTTCAACAAAACACACTATTAATAATAAGTTTTATTATTTTCTAAATATTTGTGGTAAAAAATATTACTTTATAATCATATAGAATATAACTTTTAGGATTTTACTTCTTCATAGAATGATACTATTTTCTATATTTTTTATAAACATTTAAACCGGTGTATCATCACGAGCATTATTGTACTAACTAGTTCAACGAAAATATAAGCCGTCGAGAGGTGAAGTGTGCCAACTAGTAAAATGCTAAAACATTTTTCATGGACTTTTAAGAACAATCACGTCATTGCATATTTTTATTTTACGGAGACATTACTATTGCAATGTGTATTAACTGAGGTTACTTCACTTTTACGATACTTTAAGACGTGTAGAATATTACAACGCATCTAACTTTTTTTTTCTAGAATACCGAATATTCACCTGTAGACAACGTTCCCGCTAAGATGTGCGCGTGTGAGCGCGCACACTTCCCAAAATGAGGCCGCACACATTTTTCCATCCCCGCACAGGCCGCACTCATAAATATTGTAAAAACAAGTTTGTTTCAATAAATTTCATTTTTGCTTAAATACTTATACTAAACTCTCCAAATCTTCCATATTTTTCTTACACATCTAGCGTCAGTGAATACATACCTTCATATTTGCGTAGATATTTTATTTTGCTGAAAATTCACTGCTCACAGAAGATGGTCCGTACCAGTGTTTCCTCTAAGCTGTGCGCGTGTGCGCGCGCACACAACTCGTCGAGCGCGCGCACATGCATTAGCACAGAGCGCACAAAAGTTACACTAATTTTACCATCACCAGAATAAATTAATTGTCATTATATAGTGTTGTTAATTATTCTCATTATAAAAAAATAACCATTTCATTAAGTAGGTCTAAATAGCGTTGTGTGGCGCACATAATATTTAATTTCCTTTCAAAGTTGCACAGCCAATGTATTTTGCGCACATAACCTTCGGAAAATTAGAGGGAACATTGGTCCGCACACACAATAGAAAAATTAGAGGTTGTCTATAGGTAGAGACATATAAACATTTATTTGAACTGGAGATCATAAAATAATATTTTTAAAACAAAGATTATAATTTATATAATATTCTAATTAATATATTTTATCTTCAATAATATTACTATACAATAAACATACAACTCTACACAATTTTCTGATTATTATTTCTTTCATATTTTTCTATAGCGAGCTGCTTTTTATATTGATTATTCTACCGTTCGCGTGTCGTTCGATGTTATTTCAGTTTCCTGTGTGCCATTGATATCTGTCAATAAGCTGAAAGCAGTTCGCAAAAAAAAAAGATTTTTTTTTTGTCGCACCGCTGTCGGAGAGAGCGCCGTTCTAAATATCGGCCTCGCACGGACAGCGTCGGTAGAATTTTCCGCTCGAAAGAATTTTCGGCATCGAATGGTGCACATTCTTTTCTCTGGAGTGTGTATTATCTATGCAATGCAAATGTGTGATATTTTATTTAAATTCAAGCGGAGAGAGTTTTATTCGACGCGACAATGGTAACGTGTCGTATAATATCATTTTAAAATTCAAAAGTCGCATTGTATATTTTCCAACATAGCGAAAATTTAAATGAGAATGTACATATGTCTATGAAATTTACTAATTAACTACAGCTGATTCGTGTTTCTATTGTAAAGTAAATATAATAAGAAATGAAAGTCTATCTTATTTACTTCAAACATTTTTGTGGACTGAAGCGTAAATATATAATATATCGATCATTATCAGGGACGTCCCGTGGGAATAGGCGAGTAGGCAGTTGCCTAGAGGCGGCAAGTCCTTGAGAGCGGCAAATGATGACTGGACACGAATTTGGCTTAGAATAAATATGATGCCTCAATGTCTGTGATAAAAATGCCGAAAAATACATTTTCAATGCCAATAATATTATGACCGATGAGTGTACAGTACTTTTCTTTACATATGACGTTTACCGATAGTGGCACTCAATGTTCCCTCTAAGGCAAGAGGTTAGCTGCGCGGAAATTTCATAGGCTGCGGGGAGCCTGCGCGGACCGATCAAATATTAATTGAAAAACAGTCTTGTAGTGCGCGCCAACCCGAAATGAGTGCGCGGGGGCTTCCTAACTGCTGCGCGGCCGCGCAAGCGCGCAGCTTAGAGGGAAAGTTACTGGCACTATAGGTAGCAGCGTTTCTGTAAAGTTGTTGAGTACGTAAATGAGTAGAGGATACGACTTTCTATATTTGTGTATGTATTCCTAGAATAATGGGAAATAGTGAAAACATTGACACGGGTATTCAAATTTAATGTAATTTAAAAAAAAAATCGAAAAATAGTGAGGGCTCTATTTTAAGTTCTGCCTAAGAGCGGCACTGATCATTATATATACATTTGATTATCAATAATACCTTGACCTTTAAAGTCTAAATCATACATGTCCAACTCGTGGGCACGTGAGGCACGTGTGACCCAATTGATTATTTTTGTGGCTTTGTGACTAAGTTTCTAGCTTTCTGTACATTTTTAATTTTTTTATTGATAAAATAAAATTTTAAAAAATATAATTTTGACTTTTGTATTTGAAAGTGACGAATTATTTACGTGAGTGGCCGCATGCTATCTTCAGATATTTGTTTGTAATAATGTAAGTGTTTTGCGAGCAAGACAGAGCGAATGCAGAGGAGTTCTATTGCATGGCTATGGCACGTTACGGTTCCTATCTCACTCTAACGGGTGGAGTTAGAGTTAGACGACTGTAATTTATTCAAAGAACATAAATTCAGAAAATGTTTTGTAAAAGTAATAAAATATTTATTTTTGTGGCCCGTCGAAGAAATGCCATATTTTATTTGGCCCTTCAAATGATTTTAATTGGACACTCAGAATCCTAAAATTTATTATTTATTCGATTAATATAACAAGTTATGTTCAAATTTGTGATTTGATGGCAATAGTGTCTAAGAGCTGAAAAACTGAGTACCGAGCGATTATTGTTAAGCATCTCCTATTGAGATCATCTAAATTTTAAGTACAATTGTTCCACTTTGGAAGCGGGCATGAACACCTTTAACGATATGCAATAAATAACACAAACAAAAATGTTTTTAATTCGGGAATAAAATCAGCGAGAGACTTCATCGGTTGGAGAAGATAACAGCTTTAACAAAATTAAAATACTTTTAAAACCATTTATTTGCCAACCACTTCTGATAATGTTTACGGAACCGTAATAAAAACGTTTGCCAAATACTTTTCAAGCACATTAATTACATCTTTGGAACATTTACTGTTCGTTTAAAAGTTTTTGTTCAACTTTTTAGAATAACTTTGAAGAAATTTGTGCTTACTTTTCATAACGAATAAAAATTATATTGTATATATTAATTTTGTTACACAAAACAATCTGCAAAGTTTACTTGTATCTGCGGTTAAGCGCACGAAAAAAAGCAAAAAATTTGCAACTTGAACCTCGATTATCCGGATTTTTTTTGAACATTTTGTTCGTTGTTTTTTGTTGTTGGAAATAAAAGAACCTCATATAGTTTAAAAACATCAGAAGTCTTACGGTTTAATATGACCATCATTAAAAAGTCTGGATGAATGAATGGTGACATTTTTAAGCGATGGTATGAAAAACAGCTCAATCCAGAAGTAAAAAAGTATCAAAACTCCGTAGATAAAAGAGGAAAAACATTATTATTACTAGACAATACATCATCTTACCCGTCTAAAAGAAAGCTTAAGTAACACAGTATAAATTGTTATAAGAGACATTGCGGAAGCAATTACACAAATTTCAATATGTGCGGTTAAATTGCGATTCGAATGATGCAAGATTTCAAATTTTGAATGATGAGAAAATAATTAAAGAAATGTTTGCCTCAGAGTAACAAAAAGAACATAAGAAGAAATCAATAATTGAATTTCCTAATAAAACATAAATTAATATTGAAGCTATATCGACTGTGGCAAGGAAAAAAGATGTAACCCACAGTTTTTTCAAAACAGGTTTTTTTCGATAATCACGATGACGCAAGCTGCAAATGCCGAAGTTTTTCCTAAAAGCACTGTTTGTTACTTAACTCGCTCAACCTCTCTTTTTTCAAAAAAAGTGGTAGAGATAGTAGGATACGGCTAGGACAGAACCAGTGGTTTACTTATCGCTCTCGCTACGCCCAGTTATCAATGAATCGGAAAGGGAGAGAGCGAATTTTTAAACATCACAAACACCCATGCCTTCGAACAGGATTTGATAAACTAATCGAAAAAATGCTGTTCGTTCTGGGACTCGATCCCGTGAGATCCGGCACGGTAGCTCACAACGCTTACCGCTGTGCTGCTATATTATAATGTAGTCGAGTTAAACAAAATGCCATATATTTAAAATTTGCATTATACCAGAGATATTTAACGGCAGCTAAACATAATGAACAAAAACTAACGCTGTACCTGTTTTATATCCTACCTTTTTTTTAAATGATTTATGCTACTTTTATTAATTATACATAACTCCATTCAAATGTAAACAACTATTGCTTCTAGCATTATAAAAACGATCAAATATTTCTTTCCATTCAGCGATAAAAAAAAATATATCACGTTTCTGAATCAGTCTGAGGTTTCACAGAATACATTTTGTGCTGGTTTTTTTTTGTTATGTTTTACGGCTGATCCGTTTTGTGATGAGTTTTGTTACTGGCGTGATATTTTTTTTTATTTTGCGTGACTGAATTTGATGGAAGCAAACATGTTTTAACAGTCTGGCGTAGAGGTGTCAAAAGCACAAATGAAATGTTAATCTCTTGTTTCGCTGTGTTTTGAAGCGTAAATCCTCAGGTAAAAAGCGTATTTAATACAAATGAAAAATCTACATATCATTTTTATTTTAACCACATTATATTAATTGATTTGACACTGAATCAATTAACAAATCGATTTAATATTGAATCTTTAATTACAAATTAAACTAACGTACAATTTAAAGTACTTATTTTACGATTGAGTAATAAGTTTAACTAAATTCATGTACAAATTCCCTGATCAATTTCGGCCGAGCACATAAATAAATAAATAATCTTTCCACCATAAATCAGCGGTGGGCTGCCAATATGTTAACAAGGGGCTCGCTTAATCTCAAAGCAATTCTCGGTGTTCTGGGAAAGGAGTGATTTTTTTATCACTTCTATGCAATTATATGCAATACCTAAATAAGCAATCGATTGTTACGTTATACACTTATAATATATAACAATATGTAATTTACCGTAAACTTATCAATGTAAATGCCTAAAAATGTACTATTGTGTATACTGAAGCTGTCGTAGATAATATTTATTTATTTATTTTATTTATTTATTTATTGTTTAAAATAAAATTATAGTACATTACTTAACAGCTGACGTCAATTCGCCATATACTTGAAAAATATAAAGACACAAAATATAAAATAAAACTACATAATAAATAAAAATCAACACAAAAAAAATAACAAGAAATAAAATAGTAAAATTTAACAAACAGTTCACAAATAATATTACTAAAAATGTCCACTTCTCTAGGCAATGAGTTGATCAATCGAACGGCCCTAGGAACTGGTGACTCATACCTCCTAAGCGAGGTATAATGTTTTAGAAATAAAAGTTTTTGCTCATAGTTTCGCCCACGTAAGAATAAATTGGGAGTTTGTAAATTAATAGTTATGATAATTTCAGAATATTGTTTTCTCTTAAATTGACAAGGGGATCTCCGGCCTTAGTAAAATTTAACAAGGGGCTTGCGCGAGCCCTTTCAAGCCCCCTTTAGCCCACCCCTGCCATAAATTGATAGTTAAAATCGTCAATGTGCTTTTTGTTTGTGTATACAATATGCATATTTTTCTACTCATAACATAGAGCCATCAAAATTCACAGCAAAACTCAAAACATTAATATAAAATAGATGACAGGTTTCGTTGAAATAATTCGCAGCTTCCTTCATTTTTGAAGAAATTTTCGGTCTGTGAATAATTCAAAAATACATTTCTTATTAACGGCAGAAAGGTATCTTTAAATTTTCAGTCTCTACCAAATTCTATCATTCTTATTTTCTCCTTTTTGCAACCTTTGAGAATAAAATCTGAAAATATCACAACTCGTTGGGTAATTTTCACTGCGATAAATTTTTAAAACAATAATTTTATAATATCAACCCGTAAAATTCTTAACATTTTAAATATAAAGACAATTTTAATGAAATATAATTACAAGAATATAATCGAAATTCTTTCGTCGATAAAAGTTATGTCAAATTTTGATATTAATTTTAAACATTTTTTTTAATTATCAACGTTTCAAATATTTTTTTACGTTTACATTTTTTTGAATAAATTCGAATAATAAAAAGCATGATAAAATGGTTTAATTTACATTTTTCGAAAATATAAAACTGAAAAATGCGTTTCCTTGACATATTTTTTATCATTTAACAAAATAATAAATATTAATATTAACTCATCTATTATAATTGGAAGGTATTCATTATAAGAATGCAATTAGACTCGATTCAAACAATGGCTGAAGCAAAAACATGACATTTCTTGTTGTGGCCGTATAACTACTCTTTGGCATGCTATATTAAAAAAACATTGCCTTTGCTTCAATTATTTTTTATAACTCTGTATATATTACTAAATTCTTATTATATTATTATGACTCTTTTGTATCATTCTATTGCTGTTCAACTATTTTATATAACGTTAAAGCTATGATTTAAGTGAAATAATAAGCGCGACAAAAAAATGCTTATATGCCAAATAATCAATCACCCGTGCCGTGCTATGAATACGTTGCTATGTTTAATTTATCATTTTTTATTTGTTAAAATCAGAACAAGACTAATATTGACGGTTAAGTATGGCCAGAATAACGGCCCAGATGAAAGAAATTTAATTCTTTAATAACTTACGTATGAAATAATTGAATTGAGCGTTATTTTTACTTCGTTGAACTCTATTTTAAGTTTTTGGTTTGCCGCTATATGGATGTAAATATTTATTCACAATCATCTACAGCAGCTATTTCCAAACTGGAAGCGCAAACTATTAGAAAGGGAGGTGTGAAAAATTCGACAGAAATTTAATTTTATAAATAAATATAAACGTGAAAAAGTGGATAACTAACAAAATTGACTAAAATTAGATCAGTAAACAAAAAGATTCTCAGCTTAACGAACGCACGTTTTTTTATAAAATTTCACCTGGCAAAATAAAATTTTACGAAAAATTGTAATTTTACTAAATTCACTATAATTTGTAAGCAAATTGAGATATCTTTACACAATTTAATTTTCTTAGCTTCCAGATACTTCGCCTATACGCAAATATGTGTCCGCCGGCCAGCAACTTTTGTTTTTCAAAGACTCAAATACGCGTCCACGGTCGTTACGCTGTTAATATAAATCCTTTGAATGGAATAACTCAGTTGGTACAATTTATTAATACTGATTAAAGGCAGGCAATTTTCTTTGTCTATTATTTTAAACTTTTATTCGTGCTAGATCGGCATTAACATTCGGGTTTCTATAGGGTACATTCGCGTTTCAAAATTATTCTTATTTCAACCATTCGCTGAATACCAATAATATCTCGTTGATATTTATTGTAGTCTACCTCAATCAATACAAAGCAAATATTACGCAAATTTGTCTAGGGTCACTTTGAACCTGTTTTCGTTATTACAGTACTCGAGTGTTAATACATTTATATGTTGATATTATGATTATCTATATAACATAAAATATCGATGCTAGTGGCTTTAATACTATAAGTTGAAATTTTTCATTTGGTGTTTACTCAGAACTATCAATTTCTTACTTACCAACTTTTGCCAGTATGGTTACTTTTATATCGCAAAGTTACAGTAATACATACATCAGTAAATCTTGATTTCTAAAATTTCGCATTGATAAAAAATCCAGTTGTCTAAAAGCAAGATGATGAATTTGAGCTGACGACCATTGAAAAAGAAAAACTAAAAAAAATACATATCAAACTATAGTTTATAAAAACAATGTTTTCACAATGACGTTTTAGCTCAATTTCGGTTAAGCCTTAATAGTTTCGAGCCAGGCTAATAGAAAAAAATAGTAACGAATGGTACTCTCAATATTGTCACCAAGATTAAGGAAACTTTGTGCTAATAAGCAACTACATTCATCGAGTTGAAAACAATTTAAAAATAAATAAATACATAAACCAAAAACCTTGTGTTTCTGTTTCCTTTTTTGATTGAAATATTTTTTACCCTGCAAAACATGTCTATTATATCAAATAAAGGGTTAGGAGGCTCGGTGATGATTGTTTTAAAGAGAGGCGTAGTAGCATAAAGTATGAAAACCACTGTCCTACAATGACAGTATTATTTTAATATGCATGACCCAAGATTTTTGTCTGGGAAGATTTGTTCAGTCCCGGCTTAATATAAAAGAACGACTGCTGAGTGCGCTGAATAATTGAGGACGGCAAACGCTGCTGCAACTGTTTTTTCGTGCAATCAACGTAAAGAAATATACGGAAAAATGTTTGCTTAAGATTTTAAACTTTAATTCTATATTGCTGTAAAAAGTGCAACGGGTATTTTAAAATTAACACATGATGCGAGTTTGAATTTTGAAAAACTTGTATCGACTGATTTTACGCCTCCCATCTCCAAGTTTCGTGAGCCTCTTCAAAAACTTAGATAGATTTTACTGTATACACATATTTTGCATACAACGCAAATGGTGGTTTTAATCATCACTTTGATTTGTGTCGTTGGTTGCTTTGGAAAGTACGTGATATATGTATATATCGGCACCTCAATACTACACTGAGTTTCAGTATTTCATTTTATTAACATAAATCAACAACATTTATAAAAAATATTATTGAGTACAAGTGTTATGTTCATTAAGAAACAATTCAAATTCTTTCCAATGCTTTTTGAAATTTCAAAATAATAATACTGTCGAGTGAAATCAAAATCGCGATATTAATTATAGGTATTCTTCCCTCGTTCTGACAAAATCTGCTAACATCCCATTGACAAATCCTAAAGCCCCCTAAAAATAATTTAAAAGCAACCAATGATTTTAACCTTCCTCTATATGTGTATTAGTAATAATTGACATATTGCGTTATTTTATGTTCAAGTATAATTAAATTTCAATTGAAACCATGCATGATAAATTATTTATTTCTATTCACATTTCTCATTTTATTATATAGTATTTTATTTACAAATTGAATGGCTTTCGCATGGCGTATTTTCTGGATCTGCCACTTATACATTCAATCATTGTCTTTCTTTTTACTATAATAATATTACAACAAAACTGACTAAAATCCAACTATATTATTGCAAAATTTATTTAATATTTCTGTATACATCTAGCTAGTTAAAAAAATCAAACTTCAACACAATCAATCTATACTAATCTATAATCTATAATCTCTAGTTCACAAAACACTTGTCCACCAAAATTTATGTGTTAAAGATTTTTGTTGTATATAATGAAACTGGTAATTTCGAAAACACTATAACTAACAGAAAACAAATTTATCAGAAGCAATAAAAAACTTTGTAGTTCCATACTTCACAAATGGTGTTTGAGAACTGACATAAAACTTCTTTGCATATTCACATATAAGCTAATGATAGCGTTACTCATAATAAACAAAAATCCGCCTTATAAGCAACTTCTCGTATTTATTAGTTATCGTGTTTTAAAAATGACCAGTTCAAGGATTGGTTAAAAAACTTTTTTCAATAACCATTTCATTTCATCAATATCAATTTTCGGTTTAAAATTGTCTAATCCGTTATAGATGAAGTTAAAGAACCCTTTCAATGTTTATTCTCGGTTCTCTGTTACGGGTTCATAACAATCCAGGCTTTATTAGAACTCATTAATATGGAGTTAAGGCAAAGGCTGACTGACCATTACATAGATATCAAACCTTTGACATTTCATTTCCGATTACTTGAGTTTCCGAGAGGGTTAATTATTAATTATTTCCATTTTACAGTATACAATACTTCAATTCTCTGGTACATAAAGTTAGGGATTGCAATATTGGATGAATAGTTAAACACCAATGTTCGGGTATTTTAAAAAAATACTTATGAAAGGAAAAAGGACGTGACCCACAGTTTTTTGGAAACCGCTTTTTTCGATAATCTCAATGTATACAACTTGATACACGTTCTATCACAAAGATGTAATCTGAAAATGTCGAATTAGTGTCTAAATTAAGCTTTTAAGTTTGAAAAAATATGCTTGTGTAAATTGCGCCATTAAAAAGGGGCTTTAAAAAATGTTGTTTTTTTTAAATATTATATATTGAATTAACATCAATAAAGTCAATTAAAAATCAGTTTATTAGTACCCATACACTTCAAGGTTGTGTATATTTCATAATTTTCTATGGCCCAAACTCATTAAAAACTTTTTATGTGTCTCCTTTAAATGAAATGATACGAAGATTATGTCTTTTTTTCTTTTCCACAGTCGATATAAAAATGAAAAAACTCATAAGTCTATTAGAATGAAATATTTTGCGGGTGTTAATGCGTGGCTGAACACTGAGCTTAGTAAATGCTGCGCTCCCTTATCTTTTATATAGTATTAATTCATTTTCAACTCCGAAATATGAGTATTTTGATATAGAGAATATAATAAAAATACCGGAATCTTAGTTCCCGGTATTACCGGTATTGCAGTCCTTACATTTAAATTCCTCTCTAAGAGCAATTTTCAATCACGACTCAGTAATTAAATTTCTACCTATTGTATTTTGAAACATGAATTATGTTTGGGCCGTATAATTTTCGTCCGTTCAGTTGCCAAACACCCTATATTTGTTTTTCCATTTCATTTTTCCAACGCAAAATTTTAACTGTTTCTATTTATTGGTTTTTAATTGATTTATAGATTTCTTTTCGAAGGCACGGATGTATAAAATGTCCTAAATTCCGTTCTACTTATCTTTTTCTAAAAAAAATGGATGAAACGAGATCGATTAGCTAGTCCTGTCTTAGCTCTTTTATTATATCATTACTCTCTTTAAAAAAAGAGAGGTCGAGCAACTGAGTAACATGCAGTTCTATTAGAAACACTTTTCTTGGGACAAACTCCACAAGGAGTCAATATGCTCAACATTTGAAACGAACATGTTGAAAAAAAAAGTAATCTATATCGACCAACAATTTTAAAAAATAATTTACTTATACGAATTTGTACGTTGTATTTTCAAATACCTATAATAATTTTCTTTAAGCACATTCCTTTATTATAGATTCTTTTTAAAAAAGAGTGCTGACCATCACTGGCGCAGACCAATCGAAAGACAAATACTTGCCATTCCCTGGGAAAAGGCATCCCTTTCCTGGGAACGTGCTTTCTGCGCCACAATGACAAATCGTAATCATTTCATCGCATCGCAGAGCTTTCCCTTTTCGCATTATTACCCTACACGTAGTAAATATTGTCGTTGTAATATAGCAAACCTACGAGTGAAGAGAACAAAGCATCCGGTGGCAGGGTAAGAAACCACTTTGACGTTTGCTTTTTGCTAGCTTTGCATATACACGAGTGTTTGCTGTTCTCGCCGCCAGGTTTGCACTCTTCTTATCAGTCCTGTGCGAATTTAGATTTTCGAGTGATATATGCGTTATTTGTAGATGCGTCCCTTTTTCGTTAAACCCCTTTTGAAAATGATAAAAATTGGTAAAAATTGCCCTTTCTTAGATAGCAAATCAAGAAAAAATAGTAGACTTATACTATTTGAGTGTCTGTGCTTCTTTATACTTTTCTTTTATATGGAGTTAATCTTTAAACGAGTTCCATTGTATTTTTTGGTATCCCTTTAGAACTATGATATAAAAAATATTTTAGTCCAAATCTACGAATAATACAAGAATCATTTCTATCGAAGACGTTTTTTATGAAAGTATAAATTATATATGAAGGAAATATAAACGTAAAATTCATTTCTTTTAAATAATTGATTTATTAATCCACTTGATTAAGTAGAACACACGAAGTATAACACCGTAGCCAATATTGTGCGAACACTCAACTCATTTTTTTGGTAAAAGTATTTCTTTTTATTTGTTACGATCTCTAATATCATTGGCACATTTTTGTATTTACACATACCTTCATTTTCAACGCGGAATGTATAAATTAAATATTACAATACCAAGTGTAAGTATTTTTTTTTTTTTTACTGCAATATCGTTTTTTTTTCTCCTGTCAAATTTATCCGAATTCAAGATAAGTGACATTGTACAATTTACAATGTCATCTCATTGCGTTATCATAAATATTTTTGTTCTTTAAAAAAATATGTTTGTCAATCGCTTTGGTTATTTTTTTAAAACAATTATTCTTTTTTTTTCACAAGAATCGGATGTATTTTGTATTTATCAACAGCTGTACACATTGAATTTGTACGCAAAGATCATTTAAATGTGTACAAAGAGAATCAATTTTTACTCTACCTTTTCACTGGGGTTTTAAAAGAAGCAATAAAAATTTCTCTTAACTTTAACTTTCAAGCTTAACTATTTATGTACCGTTCCATCAAGAACGATCATTAAAAATACTAATTGCATATTAAGAGAGCTATCCATGTTCGCTGTTCACAAAATACTTTGAAAATATATAATGAAAAAGAAAATGATATCTGATATCAAACAATAAAGGGAATCATTAAGATTCATCCATCTATACAAAATATAATGTTAAACATGTTTACAAAAGAAATTCTCATCGGTAACCTTGGCAACATGTACTTTACAAGTGTCGTTATTTTGCTTCTCACTCATCATCGATATTATGGATGCTCAAAATAAACATCATAAAATTGATTTTCTTACTCAATTCACTTTTTTGAATACTAGGAAGATTTGGTTCGATTTTCAATGCTTTATTCAAAGATAATAATAGTAAATTCGTCAGATCTTTGGCACAGTGGTGAACGTCGTTGGAATTCGTAACAAAGCTCACGGGTTGAAGACCCAGTATGAACAGACTTTTTTCAGTCGATTTATATTTGAAGGTATGGGCTTTTCTATATATTAAAATACCTTACCACCTATCAAATCCTTAGACAACGGGCCGTAGAGGGAGCGATTAATTAACCACTAGTCTTGTCCTAACCCCCTATCCCTCTATACCCATTATCTTAGAACAATGAAGGTTGAGCAACTGAATAACAAGCAGCTCTCATAGAAAAACTTCTGTAGAGATATTTACTTGAGAAATCCCTATGCTCCACGTTAGAAGCGGACATTGATTTTTTTAATACGAAAACTTGCATCTTGACTTACTGTTTCAATATAAAATGGCAACATAAACTCCAATAATTGACAAAAGTCGGAGATTGTAATTTATAAGATTTAAAATAAAATGTTTCTCCTAAGCGTATTTATGTTTTTTGATATAGCATAAGTTTAATTAATTGTATGTGTTACCTTAATAAAGAAAGACAGCTTAATGCTTCGGTTACATGAAGACTCATTAGGGAATAATCTCTTCACTTTTGCGTATCCTAAATTAGTTTGTTTCACTCCTACAAAACAAACAGAACTATTTCCTTTTATTTAATGAAGGCTTTATCAAAGTGCTGTAGCCTTTTTGAATGTGTCAAATGAGTTGAATAAGAAGCACAGTAGAAACTGCTTAACCTTTTGACCGCTGATAAGAGTATAGAGAACGAGTTATGTACGCGGCACTTTTTTGACGAGTTTTTTTAATACCATTTTCGATCATAAATATTGGTTGTAATATTTTTTTAAGTATCCACAAATGTTAATTGACATTCATAGAATTTTTTAAATGAAAAAATCATAATATTTCTCATAGTTACTCTTGCTCTCTTGCAATCAATAAATTTTAGAAATTATTATTATTAAACAACGTAATAGTCAGGTTTTTTTAACCGTCATCTTTGTATGTTGACACAAATATAATTATTTTTACATAAATAAAACTATCGGCGCACGAATAAAATTATCCACGACAGCCGCCATTTTGTTGACGTATTTGGTAGGGTTTAACGAAAATGATTATACATAACGAAGAAATTTAACCTTGGATGGCCATTTTTTCTTGTATATCTATTAAATGGTATTATTCATATACAATATTCAGCACCACATTCAAGTAAATTGAGCTCTTAAAAAGTTATAATAGCTGTGATATAAAGCTCCCTCGGTCATAGGCGCTATAGCAGCCGTCCACGCAAAAAACCTTGTCGTGTCGGATTGCTATAGCAGTCATCCGCGGTCTAAAGGTTAAACCTTACACACGTTTGCGGGGTAATCTTATCTCTGTGGGCGTCAGATCGTCTTTATCGATTTGGGTCAAAGAGAACTTTTTAGATGGATTACGTCCTTACGAGATGTCTTTTACTTTTTTTCCAATTACCCTTATCTTAAATTAGAAATACTACGGCAATTCCTGTAATTGGTATAGAAATTGATTCAAATTAATGAAAACCTATTTACAGTACCAAGATTATTGTGATGATTTGATAGCGCCAAATATAAAATTAAAGCAATTATCATACTATACTTTTTATTGTTTCTTGCATTCAATGAAAACATAAATTAAAATCTTTATAGAAGGAATATGGGTCACCTGCATGGTTTTGCAGGCATTGTGTTTTCGTTGTGAACAATGAAAATCATGTAAGTGTTGAATGTAAATGTAACTTTTTATTTATCATTTAACATAATTTCGCTCACTTCAAGCATATATTGTAACATGAAAATATTGTTTTCTCGTAGTAAGCCAAACATTAAACATATTTTTTCTTAGAGTCCACCGTATATTCGAAAACAGCTGATCAATAACAGTTGACAATGTCAAAACAACTGCAAAATTTTCCTTTAATGGATTAAAAATTGCAAAATGAATTTCTACAATATGTTCTGTATTTGTTTTATATTTACTTCCCAGTATGAATAATGTATGATCCTTTTGACTCTTCGCTCTTGGTACAGTATTTTAAATGTGCTAAAAGGTTGTCACTGGTATGCAGTGAAAAAATATTTAAATTGAGTATCAAAACAAATAAACAACTCGCTTTTACCTTTTCCGCTCGGTTAACATTTAGCAAGAATGTAACGGAGAGATTCTTTGATATTTCTTACCATTTCAAAAAATGAAACTTTAAAATTTTTAATTTGATTTGACTGCTTTTTGAAAAGACTATGTAAAATTTCAATCGGTTATAATTAAAGATTTCTTCGATATCGTTTTTCAATCTTTAATGTTAATCAACCTCTTCTTTAATTAAAGCATATCGTTTGTAAAATTACACAAAAAAATAATCTCTGATTAAAAAAGTAAACAGGAAATATTTAACGGAAAAATCTTAGTAATTATACCTGAGTAATTTAATTTCCTTAAAATAATTTTATCGAATGAAGATTAATTCCGGCTTTGTTCATAAATCTTGAGATTAATATCAAATAAAAGAATTAACTTTTGAATTTTATAGATGATTGAACACAGAAATGAAAATTTAATAATATTTAAGTTAAAACGATCTTTTTTATGTATTTCATTCACATTTTTATTCAATAACAGATTATTGAATAAAGAGAATCCAGAGAAGAATAATCTTTTATTTTACCTTTAAATATTTTCCAAAATTACATAAGATGAAAATTTGTATCAAATATGGAAAATGAAATTATTTGCTAATCACGCCTGATCAAAATTTAGATCATATGGATTTCAAATTGAGTTTATCCCAGCAGAAGTTTTTTTACGGTAACCATAGTTGCTCAGTTCGTAAACCTTTTTTTTCGTTTTTGGTAAATATAGTAAGAAAATAGTTTTGACATTACTAGTGGTTAACTAATAGCTAGGAGTGAATTTCGACATCATAAAAATTCATGTTCTATAGCAGCGGTCACCAAAGATTTTAATCTGGCACCCTATTGTTCTATGCATTTTTTAAAATCATAGGAAATATTAGTTTTACAACATTTCTGTAAAGTTTCCAATAAGAATATTTTTCTTTCGGACCTCTAAATTTAAAAATTTATCCGGCCCGTTTTTAAAAAAGTTTTGTGACCCCAATCTTGGAGTATAATTCCACTAGGTTTTGAGCCCGTGAACACACAAGATAACATCACCTATCATATGTTGCAATTTCACGCTAATAAACACTGTATGTCTTACGTGGATGAAATCAAATCGAATGCAAAGCGAATCGGTGCGGAACAAAAATATCAAATGGTCTATGTCGCTATAGTGGCCCTATGCAGGAAAAAGCGCACCGCGATCAGCTAATTTGTTATTTTGATTCGCTTTAATCCGCGTTCCAATCGTATTCGCAGTAATTTCGCCCACGTAATACATAGCGTAAGTGTTTATTATCCGTTCAGTGGTTTAGCGAAGAATGATGACGACACAAAACAATACAGTACAATACTGTTATCCTTGCAATATTAACGATTCTTAACGAACTTATATTTGTTTCGATCGAACCTCTTTCCGCCAGCCACTTAGTGGCATAATAAAACCCAACATTAAAATTATTCGACAACATTTTTGTGACATAAAGTGTCTCCCTGTCCTTCCCCTGTTATGTCGCGGCAGGTGGCTACGAAAACGTTGCAAGTATTTTCATAAGCAAGCTCCAACCTGCGTCACAATATTTCCCCAAAATTCGATGGGGAAGTCTTAACCTCGGGCAGTGGCGTCCAATCACAGGTTTAAAAAAAGTTTCACTTAGCGTTATATGTTACACAATCAAAGTTATTACTCACAATTATCATGTCGTATATATCACGTATTATACACTGTATAAAAATTATCATAATGGTCATACCGGCTTGGTTTCATCTATTGCAAATTATATGGCATTTAAGAAGTACACCGCGTCTTATAAAAAGAAAAAGGAACACAATGTATAAAAGCTTTTTTACTTTAATTATTGTTTTGCACACTATAGTACATAACATACAATCAAGTTTTGGTGAATTTTCCTCTCCAAATATCCCTGACAAACGTTGAAACATGAATGACGTTGTTGCGCTACGGAATACACCCTGTTACAAGCGTGTGAAGCTGTAGTGGTTAGTGGTAGGGTATCCAATTTCGTAGCCTTTTTCCAATCCCGGGATTTTGGGATTGATTAATTTTCAATCCCGGGATTGGGATTAGTTCACCGAGAAATTTGAAATCCTCAATTTGCTATACTTTTTCCCCGGATTGTCTCAGAAACTCGTTTTTTTTTTTTAGCTCACCGAGGAATTTGAAATACTGGATTCGCTATACTATTCCACCAGATTTTTTTTAGCTCCTGCAATTCCAAAATCGTATCTCGAAATCTCGGGATTGTGACCGTGTCGATCCCGGGATTTCGGGATCAGAAAATCGAACGGGATCCCGGGATTGGATGCCCTACTTAGTGGTGAGTACAATGTTGAGTACTCCAAAGAATCTTAGATATTTTATATTACAAAACGCTTTTAATTGATAAACTCTTCAGTAAAAGTTATTTTAGATTCCTAGTAACCCATTGTTAATAACTATCATTCTGCAAACTGGACTCATTGTTAAATCAGGACCACTTTGGATCATAACTGATTATGCTCGTCGTGAGCAAAGCCGGTTCTGATCATAATAAATAGATTGGGATTAATACACATGAGTATTTTCTTAATCTAAAAATCAGGGTCTCCAATCCCGGGATCCCGTCTATTTTTGTGATCCCAGAATACTAGGATTGTGATTGAACTAAGCCGGTTGTGATAACAAGTAAAAATTTGTTAAATCCCGTAAAAAAAATGCGCTGCTAACTGGCAGTCGTAACGTTTTGAAAGGATGAAGTTTTCAAAAAAAGCTCTCACATATATTTTTATAATGGTAAATCCGTAAATTCATTTCGGCCAGTGAGTAAATTTTTTTAAATCCGCCAGCAAGCTAAAAAAACTGATATTTTTCCATTTTGGGAAATCCATAATTAAAGGATTTTAAAATATAAAACACCTAATAAAATAAATTCATAGGATTCCAAAATCGACCAGCGAGCAAAAATTTGTGAAATCAATTAGACTAAAACTCTTTTGTAGATTATTTTAATATCTCGCAATTTCTTATTTTTTTCCAAGTAATCAATTCCAGGATCCCGAAAACCCACATCCTAAATAATTTTGAATCCCGAAATTGTTACACGATTTTCTGGTGAATGATCAATCCCGCGATCCGAAAAATTATGAATCCCGAAATCACGGGATTAAAAAAAGGGTCCAGGATTGGATGCCCTACTGAAAGCGTTATCACAAACGACGGCCAGTTATTATTTTCCCGTCACAAAAACAAGCAATTAAAAAAACTGAAAACTGTAATTCGTTTTTTTTCTATGCTTTAGTAGCATATGTTAGTATCTCTACTGCTTTTGATTTTTATTAAAATATCTACCCTGCCTTAAGAGTCTGTGCACGCCACGAAGCCTTGGTGAGCTTTAGTAGCACCTGTTTTGAATATTCGATGAAAAATTGAAGAGAATTTATTCACGCGGTAAATTGTTGGCGACCACCGTAGAATTTTATCAAAATCCCAACGAATGTTTCATAACAGGAAATAATAGCGAACTACTCACTTATTCTGAAGTTTTTTTGAACTTAGATTCATACGATTAAACAGCTCAACCAAAAAGATTGAACACTCATCTACAGGTCCGTTAAAACGATTGGCCAATCGAACGTTTGAAGAAAAGTTTGAATAGAATGTATTTGTTTGTATTAAAATATAGCAATACTTTAAGTTTCAATGTGTGTAAAGACAAATCTCACGTAAAAGTCAAAAACATTAAACACTGCCACATTGCGATTAAAAATATAAATTGTACATTATTCTTTCGTGACTGTATGGTAACACAAAATACAGGAAACACATTTTTGGCTCCATTACATTTACCGAAAAACGTGTACAAAAAGTTTTCAAAACACATTTAGTTATTTTTATATATTTGTGTTATAAACGAAATGAAACGTAATGTGTAATGGCCCAACATGTGAACAAACCAAATTTTGATATTGTAATTCTGGTCATTCGGTGGAACCGTTTTGATGTTAACGAGTTTTCAAATAGGGGCACTGGCCGAGCTGAATTAGGTTAATGAGAGGGCAGAGACAGGCTTCCGTCTACATCCCTTATTGCGCACCGTCAAATGATAAAAAAATACGCAATTCGGCTGCCTCATGGAATAATACACTAAAACAAAAAAAAACTGAAACGTATTGAATGAATTAAATTGATATTTGTTTTGTAAAACTCAATAATAATTAAATTAAAAAAGCAATATTTTTAGTTCCATTGATATATTATGTACTAATCTTAAATTAGTTTATCTTATTTTCAGATAGCGTGTTGAATACTTAATACATTGATTTTTTTACGAAGTATGGAATAAACTTCCAAAACAAATCTTCATATCTGTTCTCCACATATATTCAAATGCTTGATATGTTTGTAAAGATTCTGTCATCTGAAAAGATTGAATTGAAAAAACATATTTACGAAAACTGCTTGAATACAAAATTCTAATTACATTCTTATGTTACTATTGTATTCTATTAGAAATAATAAAATAAGCATTATCAGTTTAGCAGTGCAATTTATAATGTATAATTGACATCATTTGCCACTTGTATTTATTAGTCTGATGATTTTTTTAATTGTATGTTATAGGTGTTAAGCATTTTAATTTTGTGTAATTATAATGTAATTTGTAAATCCTTTTCATTTTTAATAGTTGCTTACACCTTTTATTTCAATTTAAATTTGTATAAACAGCACTGTTTATATATTTTACTTATCAGTTGATAATGCTCGCGATGAGCGAAACCGGTCCTGATCCAATAAATTTTATGTGGGAAAAGTACTAAAAATGTTTTATTATTTTTAATATAATGCCATTCCACCAAGTATTGACAGTGAACACCTTAAAAGTGAACAATTGTATTCAATAAAACACCAATTCAAGTTATTGGTTTTTGTTAAAACACTACTAATATCCCATTTTAATATATAATTTCATTTATACCATTAATAGAATGGTTCACTTAAATAATATATTATAAATTTATGTCAAATTTTAGTTTAACGTTGTTCTTACTTAGCAGAATATTTCGATGATTTTTTGATTTTTTTTTATTATACAACCTACTATTAATTCAATTAAATTGCGTTAAATGTTATTTATTGTCGTGGTGTGTTTTTTCCATAATGCAGTCGAATTATATCCGACAGCAAATACAAACCCTCGAGAGGTTTCAGACGTAGCATTTTTGTTATATAATTAATAGCAGTGATATGTACAATGAAAATTCCAAAAGGCGTCTTCTGTCAAAACTGCGATTAAATCTTCATAAGTACAGCCTTAAAAAAACGCAGTACGTGACTTTACCAATACACTGAAGCTTTTACGTACATTCGGGTGCTGCGAATGCTTTAAAACGAGAAAAGAGTATTGTGTGCACACTATGTGTTTAATTTTGATTGATTTCTTTTCAAAGGCGATTATCTAACCACTATTCCTGTCCTAGTCTTGTCCGTACTATCTCAACTATCTTAAAAAAGAATGGTTGAGCATCTGAGTAACAAGCAAATATTGTCGAAAAAATCTTCTGAGATACCTCCATTAGGACGTAATATTTACCACTTTGGGAGCAGATTTTTTTAAATGAATGGAAAATGATTTTTTTTATAATTGATGAGCCTCTCAATAGTGTATTATTATTTTAAGAATGTCTTTACCCGTTTGTGACCAATATATATTTTGTAATTAAGGTATTTTATAATACCGACTGGACGTCAAATTTACGTCCAATTTCACGTATTTTTTTCTTTATGTTTACCATAATAACGGTTTAACTCTCGCGGCTCGGAGACTAGAAAAATACTTCTCTGCCGATGGGGGTCGTTTAGGGACCCCAGTGGTTTCCTAATTATTGGCCTTATTCTTATGAATTTCAAAAAAAAATAGTCTAAGGGTTTTAAAATATCTCTCTTAAGTTGCGCGTAAAAAAGACGTCATTCCAGTACAAATATGAATTTGCAACTGACGTGTTCAGCCCAGTTATCTTACGAACGATTGCTGATAAGCGGGCGCTTATCTCGTTATCGCATTATCGCGTTATCGCGTTATCGCGTATTTATATAAACTACAAAAGGTCCAAAAAACTATGATATAAGAATACCTTAATTATAAACATTGTATCATCCATATTAAAATAGATATTTAAGAAAATGTGGGTATTGGGGTCGCATTTCTTGAGCTTAGAACCGGAAAAATTAATAAAGGTATTTAATATTAAATACTGATTGATATAATATGAGTAGGGTATATCAATCCCTAATTGAGGACATCAACGCTTTTTCATACAAATTAATCAGCAAAATTAATTTATGATAGTATTCTTTCAGTGACTCGAGGCCGTGAGAACCACAAAAAAATAGAACAACTGCTCAAGACCCCTGATTTCTCAGCTACAACACTAAATGGTGTAATATCCGACGATTGAGTACAATTTGATGTTTTTTTTTTACATTAACAACTGTTGTAAGAAAATACAACGTACACTTGTTCTGAAAGTAAGTAAAAAAACATTTATTAGAAAAGTCGAAGTCGATTTATTACAAAGTATTTCGTTTCTCGGGCGGAAAAGAAACTGGGAAATGTATGTCAAGAATAAATTGCAAACATCAATAGCCGGAGTAAAAGATATTTCAAAAAAATTTCCGAACACCAGATCGATTTTTAAAAAATTCTCACTCATGTTATTTTTTATCGAAAAAATATGATTACAAATCAGTTTTGATTCTGTTTTTCTAAAGCGCAAAGAAGAGTCAGATCTCTTACATAATAAAGTAAATTTATTACATTTCTGTTCAACATTGCCAGGCAGAGCTTTTGGAGAGGATGTCACGTTTCATTTTTACATATGTTTGCATTTCGGTACTAGCTAGAGTCTCGCACGGAAAATTATTGCACCTCACAGAAAGAAACCTTTTTCAGACCGTTTACTGAAAGTTACCTTTGTGGAAAAAATATCTTTTCCGTGCAGAAACCTTTGTGCTTTCATCCATATTTACAGGAAATGATACCAAAGCCACTAAAAGATTTCTAAAATATTTCAGAGAGCAAATTTTTATATAATATTTAAAAAGTTCTCTCTATATGATACAGCTCAATAATATAGATCAAAAATAAATTTAAAATGCTGTATTTTATACAATAATAATTTATGAATATTTTTGACAGCCATTTTGTATCTTATTATTCTAATGAGACAGGAAATGTATCTACATGCTCACTATTAGTTCATTTATTCGATGTGATAACTTAATAAATTAATAGATGACCTAACAGACTGCATACTACATGAATTTGTTTACAGTTTAACACGGCAAATAGATTTTAATTAAAATTATGTCAATTTTTTTTTTTTTTTTACTAAAACGTTTCTTTAATAATAATAATTAGAAGTCCAATAGGAAGTTCAGTGAGGGATTGACACCTTGATACTTCTGTTGGAAGATACAGCGAGTCACACCGACATTTAAGGTCAATGATGTATCAATATGAATTTATTTATACATTTTCTAAATCGTTTTTGACAATTTTTTTTTTTTTTTACACTTTAGTGGATTAATACAGCAAAATGTTATGATTAAAATTCCTACGTATTACAATAATTTACAGTGCCAATAAAAGAAATCTTGACAATCCAAATCAATTTGATTTTTAATAAAAATTGCCAGTTCCGGTTTCACTCATGAATACAATATTACAGATCTATTTATACAGAACAAATTAAAATCGGGTGTAACGAAAAATTGGTAATAAAAGGAATATAGACAAAGATACAAAATATAAACCAGTGAAATAAAGTTTCTAATGGTTTAACCCGTCCAAATTGATGCAACTCATTAGTTCATCTTTTCTTAATGTAAACGTCATTTGTATTACCATTATCATTTGTTTGCTTTTCTATCACCCTCTCTTTGCCTCCCATTATTATTTGATTTTTATGATAATGTATCAGAATAGTAAAATTAAAATCATTCGTACTTAAGCAGGCATTCGCAAAAGAAGTTGTCTGAGGATGTCTCTGAAAGAGGCGAAACACGTGACACAGTTTGTAACACAATACGTGGAATAATCTAAGTTATTTTATTTTATAATAAACCAGTGGCACACTACATTAACTACAATTAAAATATTTATTACTTTTTAAAAATAAATGAATAATTTAAAAAATCATTGAAGAACAATCAAGTTTATGTAGAGACTAACAATAAATTCGAATGTATTTATAAATTTGTGATTTTTTTACAAAATAAATTTTATTATGTGATATTATTTAAATTAAAAAAATAAATGATGATTAAACTTCTTACGAGTAACGCTGGAAATTTATTTCTTATTTAATATGCAATTAAAATCAACCATTATTTTTAAGATAAGGAGGAAAATTACTTTGAAGCTAAAAACGTACATTTTTAGCGTTGCGATATAATATACTTAGCAGTCTTGAAAAAATAAACAAAACTTTGCTAAATTTATCCGTGATGTTTCATATATGCCTTATGTTAGCATGTTGGAGCTTGAAATCTGATTACCTCGTTCGTACCAGCATCCACGTAAACTTCCAAAACATACTTAATTCACAGAGGCAGGATTACCTACATGCTGCCCATTTGACTATTTTTTACTGCACCTACGTTTCGGAAAATATTTTCTCTGGCTACCAACATGCATTACGAACTTCAGCATAATATAATATACATATTATCATACGAACACGGATTGAATACACTTCATCCCTAGATGTTTGGGATTAAAATTGTATTAAGTATTTACCTTATATAAAACAAATTAACTATGTGATAGAGTGACTAAATATTAAGCTAGAGCGGTGGTGAGCAACTTTTTGAGAGACTGGGTAAAAAAAATTGGCAATTGAGTGAAAGATTAAAACAAATATTTTTATATTGAAAAAAATTATGTGTGCGTATAAATACAAATTATTTTTTGAAAAACAAAAATACAATAAATTTTTACTAGTGGCATCTTTGGTTTTGATTTTTTTTAAAGTTTTTTAATATTTGGCAAATATGTGGTTAAATTCTGGTGTTAGTCGATTCGGAAAAGTATTCTGGGCGCATTTCATTTGAGCAAACTGTTGCTCAAAAGAATATCGACTGTGGAAAGGAAAAAGGACGTAACCTACAGTTTTTTTCAATAATCACAATGTAGACAACTTGATACACATTCTATCAAAAGGATGTAAGCTGCTAATGCCGAATTCGTAACTAAATTTAGCTTTTTAAGTTTGAAAAAAGTTGAGCCTGTCAAACTTGCAAACAGTTAAATAGATTTAAAAAAAGATTATTCTTAAATGATTTAATAAATTGTAATCAGTTTACGTCAGTCTTTGTGCACTTCAAGTTTGTGTATATTACATAATTTGCCTATAGCCCAAAATCATCATAATAGATTTTTTGCGCCTCCTGTAAAATTTGGTATGTGTGGGTTACGTCCTTTTTTCTTTCCACAGTCGATATGTTGAACCAAATGCATTGTTTTAACCATGACGCCCAGAATTTGATCATGTTCTGTATTTTCAAAATTTTTAATTTATTTGTTCATAGAACTGAGAATTTTAACTCAATGTACTCTTATTCCCGCTACGGACAGTTTTACAAATTGATTTTTCAATCGATTTATGAATTTCTGTTCAAAGGCATGGATGTATGTGATGTCTTGAATTCCCCCTCCCACCCATCCTATCCTATGAACGGGGCGTATCGAGAGCGATTAGCTAACCACTAGTCCTGTCCTAGCCCTTTCCTTTTATTACTACTTTCTTTGGAAGAGAGGTTGAGCAACGGAGTAACAAGCAGTTTTCGTAGAAACACATCTCTTGAGATAAACTCCATTAGGAGTCCATATGCTCCACATTGGGAGCGGACATGGTTAAAAAAAATCTTATTAATAATAAACAATTTGATAAAAAATATTCATGTTTTGTTGGCGAGCATTTCAAAATGTTCTAGTGGGTAATTGAATTACCCGCGGGTAGTAGGTTACCGACCACTGCTCTAGAGCTTTCGTACTTCATAGTTGCGCAGTCAACAGTTTCGAGTACACGAATGGATTCTTTCATGCATTAATTTCTCAGATTATTTACGAATTTCCATCCAAATACATAAATTTACTGTACCAGTTTCAATCTCTCTGTACCCACTGACCTGCAAAATTGTCATCAATCCCATTATATGTGAATGATTTAAAACGAATGTAAATCATCTATATCGGTGCATTATTTAGTAGCTGAACTGTAGTAGCTATTTAATGTTACTATTATTTCTGAATATAAAAAAAAATACTTTTTTATCGTATTTGGGACTTCACGTATAACTTTCGTGACTTTAAGCAACTTTTGCGAAGGGGTAGATTCAACTCAAAGAGTAGACACGGATCAAAAGACGCTCAGAAACTGCTCTTGAGTAAACAACCTTATACTTCGTCGTAAATTCTTTGAGTGTTTTTCTTACATTATATAATTAAAAATTCTTCTTTTGATTGTTACTAGATATATAAATTTTATCATGTTTATTTATAATTACCGATATAAACATCTTACAGTTTCAAACAATACTTAATAAATCTATCGACAAAGCTCTTGAAATAAAATTTGCAGATTCATTTTGAATGATACCCAGTCATTCAGTACTAATGTATTATACATGTATGTTTTTCGAATAAAATCTTCTATTCCATTATCGCGAGATTGTTTTTTAAAAATTCTCAGTATGGAATAAATAAACTCGGATTACAGCTTGTAGTTATATCACAGTATGTGTAAATATTTACAAGTTATCGCTGCACTCAACCAATCTAGTTTCTATTTATTCTGAAACTTTCCATATATCATTCAATTCCATTATAACTGAACTATATCAATCATTTTACATTCACCTCATACAAAAATATTATTGATGATTGTTTTTCTTTCTGTTTAAGATAGAAAATATTTCCACTTTAAAATATATATATTACTATCATACGTCTACAAACTCATTGAGAAAAATTACTCCAAGATCTCTACACTGGCTTGACATTTACTATGCGAAATGTTCCTGGCCATATATTTCTTTTGGCTTATACGAGGCCAAATGAGAATTCCACCATTCTTGGGAATATAAAGCTATTTAATTATTTTTTTTTCCGTGTTTATTATTTAATTTATTATTTAATTATTTGATTAACCTTTATTAGTATCTCTTTATATTTCTAATTATTATTATTGTTACCTATAAAATTGCCTAAAAACATGTATCTTAACTGTATCATTGAGGAGACATCGTCTTCGGAGTGATGCAGAAAGGAAAAAAAGTTTATCGAATAAAAAAAAAATATATATAAGGCTCAAGGTTCCTGATTTTTTTGTTGAGAAATCGTGGACATGAATCGTTTGATCTCTTATGCTGTAGAACTAGTCTGCCAATGGAGATGTCACTGGGGAGAACTTTAACGGTTTTAAACAATATTGTTTCGGATGTTGACATATTCCACGTGGACGTGGGTGAGTTCCAACGAATGCTGTTTTTTATGTATAAAAGTAAAGTTTGTCGGAGCTAACTCAGTTGACTTTTTTTTCATCATTTTAAAAGTCCTAAACGTACAATTTGTCAATCTTATGCAACGCTAATTAAATAAATACATAAATAACGTCGGGCAAACCAAAATACAATTTTCCGTTTAAGATGTAAGGCTTATCCGAATATACGAGCCGAGTCGTTGTTTGAAGACTCCAATTATATACAAATTATTTGCATTTGACTACTGTTGCTCTTGAGTCTCAGATTAATCTTGCTTACGAATTGCCAATTGTTTTGTGTTTTCAATATTGCTACTTGTATTGTAATAAAAATGATGATTTAGTGCTGCACTATATTTGCACTATGTTTAAATGTAAGATAGTGTTCTTCTTAAGTGTCTTTATTCTGTCTTAACAGATTAAGACGTATAAGATTATTGTGGTGACTTACTCAACAAATTACTTTTATCAAGTATTCTTTTTTTCGTATACTGAGAATTTAATATATCAATTGTAAAATCAGTTATGTCTTTATCGTTTTTAATTTAAGGATTTGCCAATATTATGTGACTGATTTTTCTAATGCACGATGTAGAAAGCGTCACTTCATAGAAATCACAGTGACCTATTGGGCCCTAGAGGAAAATAACCGCGACAAACAGTCCTGGTCGTTCGGCACTTATCTCGGGACAATCACATACTACGTGATTAGCGTTCTGATGGCCGTGCCCGCAGGCGCAATCAGGCCTTTCAATCAACTCGCCCAGCGGACACAGCTCGCCGTCTAGGAAGAACAGATATATTTGGCGTGCTTTGGTGAATGCATATCATCATATTCGCCCCTAAGGATAGCCCCAAATTATATGACGGCGTCACAAAGTGTTATCGTTCGACCGTGACGATTAGCAAACATTAATTAAGTGGAGATAATTAAATAATAAAATTACTTTAATTTAAATAACTTTAACACAATTATTGTCCTCATTAAAATGCCATCATTAAAAATAACATAATTAAACAACTTCGCTTATATGTGTCGTTTACAACCAATAAAAATAACGAATAAAGAAGCTTTATTTTCTCAGAATAAATACACATTTTTGCTGAAAACGCAGTCTTTATATCCGAAACAATTAAACGGAATTTGTCAATCCAATATACACGCCATTAAATATGATTGAAATAAAACATATCTGTCAAAGAAGATTCAAGTATTTATCCTATATAAGTATCATGATAATGATATGTAAAGAGAATAAAATGATATTGTCCATGTGTCAATATATTTTTCCGTCGTTAAATTGCTCGTTTTTCCAAGTGTTTAGCACGGAGAACTGAGTAAATATTGCCAGAAATATTCTATCATATAAAGTAAACAATGACCATTGCTTTGCGTATATTTACATAGCGACAAGGAGAATACAATATTATAATAGATACGCAAACACGCATTTCGATGAAATATAATCAAAATAAATATTGGGATAGAATACAATGTATTTGACGTGAAACTTACTTCGTGTGAAGTGATTCTGATCGAGAAATGTAACGGCGATATAATTGCAATCCTCTGTTCTTTTAGACTCCATTGTTAAGCCGATGAGTTTCACTTATGTGATGTGTTTTTAGTGGTAAGGGAAATGATTTTTGTGATTATTACTAATCAAAAAAAAAACAAATGATTTATTTGCACACATTCATGTCATTGTCCTTTAATTGTGATTTATTTGTTTAATCAATTAGCTTTTCTTTACTAAAACGCCATGTTTTCATTGTATTCTAAAGTAATTGAAAACAAACTGTACGTAAAAGAAAACGTTAAGGAATGAAGTATTTTTTATTGTAGTACCTACATAACATTTTGCAGAACTTTTTTTAACGAGCTCAACTTTATTTTTACTTTTATTATTAAGAATCGTCAAAGCGTTACATGGTTAACATCTCTGGTCTGGAAAAAACTTCATAGCAAAAAAAATCTTTATGCATTTTTTTTATGCCAAGTTTGTAAAAAAACACAAATTCCAAAATAGCAAGATACCAAACAAACATTTAAATATAAAATTCTATAAACATCCATTTCCAGGCATTTAAAATAATCTCACTTGAAAATAGCATAGAAAGTCTATTATTTTCGCTGAATCGATACACCAGCAATTTGGAAGTCCTTCAGACCTACGTAGAACTGTATGTTAATGCTCCCAAAACGTTTCCGAAAACAATTCCTGACAAAACAGCCTTGTAAGACTAATGGCGTTATTTTCATTATATAATGTAGACAACCAGAAACGGGCGTAGACATGACATCTGCGTAGACCTTGTCGCAGGCATTGCGTTGGCGTAGGCCGTAGATCAATGAGTTAATAAATATAACTGTTGTATGGCATGCTACAAAAATTATTTATTTTTTACTCGAAATTTTGGATTCTTTTTTCATCTTATAGTCTTCATGAAATAGAAAATTTAACAATTTTACTAACCACCCGTTGCCAATCAAGCTGGAGAAAGACATTAAGATTCATATGTATTTATTGTTAAATAAATATCCGCTGTCATTGGTAAATACCAACGTCTGATTGTATTGTGGAGTTAATTAATTAGTCTCTGTTATTTCTGGCTACGAGTCAAGGTAAAATTACACTTGAAAAATATTGCACACATGAAAAGGAAAAAAAATATATATTATAATTAATATCGCTTCCAGATGTACATTTTCACTTTTTACCATTTTGACTAAATGGATTTCATTAGGAGCTATGGTTTTTAAAAAATACGTTTTATTTTGTAATTCGTTTTTTTACATGTCTATTATATAAATTATATTAATAGAAATTGACTTAAAGGGGTCTGGTTTGAAGTCAGGCGCTAAATTATTCCTTTTGAAAAACGTAAAACAGACAGGATGATTTTAGAAATTGACAAATAATCGCTCTATCTGTAGTCTGTGTTTAGTGACCATGTTGGGTAAAAAACGTTGTATTACATACAAATAGTATATACGTTAATCTTATAAAATAAAACTGAAAATGAAAACTTGAAACAAGGGTTACAAGCCTATGCTGGTTTTATTTTTATTTTAACAAAAGCAAGTTAATATCCTTATCTTTTAAATTTAAAGTTATAATTATGTTTGCTTTCAAGTTTTTTTTATAAATTTGTACTTTGTTTTATACACGTTTTCTGAATACGTTCTAAGTATATTTTTTGAAACGATGAAATGTGATAACATTTCATTTAATTAGAATTCGTTTTTTTATGTAAAAAATACTTTATTTTATAAATTATAGATTCTCAAACTATGTGTAAAAACTTTGTGTCATTTTTTTATCATTTAATTTAAAAAGTTGATTATTTTACCACCAAATATTATGTTATATATATATATATATATATTTATTTATTCAATCGCTGATAAAAACAGATGCTTTTCATAACGGAATAAAGAATAATTAATAATTAATTTTCTCTTCTTGCTCTAGAACTTATGCCTTTTTTACGACACTGGACAGACAATCATACCGCTTTATGCTTTAAAAAATAGTGGCAATTATATGATGTCTACTCAATATAATTTTACTTGTTTCTGAAAAAAAATCTCTTTTGTGGCTAAGTATGTTCAACGCTGTTCATTCATTCATTAAGAAAAAGTAAGATCATGGGCTCAAATTCAGATGTAAACCTTAACACCATGTATTTTCAACTGATGTATGAATTTGACAATAAAAAAGTCACTTATACTGTTATTTGTAAATTCTTTTCATTTTTAATTGTTGCTTACACCTTTTATTTCAATTTAATTTTGTATATATAGCACTGTATATATATATTATCTGCTGACAACGCTCGCAATGAGCGAAACCGGTCCTGACCTATTAAATAATGTGGAATAAATTACAAAGGAATATTTTGTTTTTATTAATATAATGCCTTTCCACTAAGTATTGACAGTGAACACCATAAAAGTGAGCACTGTAATATTTTATTGTCTTATAAGTCGATAATTCTCGACATGAGCGAAACCGGTTCTAATCATTTAAAATAAAAGTGGAATCAGTAAAAAATAGTATTTTATTTTTTGAAGTGTTTTTTTAATCAATGTTTATATCATTTCATACGCGTTTGTGATAAACGATATTATGAGTAATGCGTATATTGCACCGAAACGTTTATACTGTCGTAGCTTTGGTCGTAGAGGCAATCGTAGCGGCGGTAGCATACGTAAGTTCCTGTGTTGCATTGACGTTCGCCTCGTCACTGTGAAAGTCGGAAACGATTTACTTCGCAGAGTTTCATGGACGTTCATTGTTGAGCTCAGTATCGTTCTGTCATTTCGAATAAATATTTTATTACCTCTGCTGTAATAAAGGATGATGAGGTACCATAGTAACATTATTATTTATTTTACATCATGAAAATAGATTGCCACACATCATATATACAATTATAATAATAATAAAAAACCTGTTCAACAGAAAAAAATATATAAAAAGAAAATCAATACAAATGAGTGAACTAAGCATACATTTTTTTTATCCATGTCCACTTCCAATGTGGATCATATTGCCTCCAAATAGAGATATCTCAACAGAAGTTTTTCTACGAGAACTCTTAGTTAATCAGTCGCTTAACCTCTCTTTCCCGAAGAGAGTAGTAGGGATATAAAGATAAGACTAGGACAGGACTAGTGGTTGCTACACTCTGTTTTCAAAGGTTTGGGATTGTGGGAGGGAATTTAGATATCAAAAACACCCATGCCTTTGAACAGAAATCTAAAAATGCTGTTTTTACTAGAACTCAAGCACGTGAGATCCAGTACGGAAGCCAACATCGCAAATCCTTGCGTCACGAGACTCGACAATTATGAAGCTTTAAAGCTGGACAGGAGCAGGAACAGGTGAAAAAAGGAAAAAAGAAACAAAAACTACCAAATTATCTTAATTAAAAATATACGTGTCCTTAGTAAGAGCAGAAGTGTTAAATACGTTATTTATTTATTGTATCAGTTGCACTTCTCGCTGGAGTGAAGTTTTTTTAATATTTAATATTTTATTAGTATTTAAAAAATATTAAAAATGGATATTATGAGTTTTTTTTTACCAAGCTCTTCAATCTTATACGAGGTCAAAGTGAGAATTCCACCATTCTTGAGAATGTGAATCTAAATGCACCTGATTATTTTTTGAGAAATCGTGGACATGAATTGTTTGTTCTCCCAAGGTGTAGAACCAACCTATCAATGGGAATGCCACTGGGGAGAGCTTTAACGGTGTTCAACAATATTGCTTCGGATGTTGACATATTCCACGTAGACGTGGGTGAGTTCCGACGAATACTATTTTTTATGTATTAGAGTAGAGTTCGTCGGAGCTTACTCAGTTGACTTCCTTGCTATTTTTTTCTACTGATTTTAATATTAAATTGTGCTATTTTTTTCTTCATTTTAAAAGTTTTAAATTTTGAATTTGTCAACCTTTTGCAATGTTTATTAAATGAATAAATTTGCCCTATCTTAATTGTTCGTAATAAGAATAATTATAAGAATTGTTCGTCTAGAATAGTTTGTTAATTTTATTTAATTATTTTACACTTTAGTTAACTTCATGTATTTCCCGTTAATTAAAACAGCAATTTTGTGAATCAATCATTGTATGTAATAAACATGGTACGGAAAGCTCTTTATTAAAATTGCCTCCAATAAATTTATATTTTAGCCGTGTAGAAAAAATTCGCAATGTTTTGGGTTAAAAATATTTATCCGAAAAACGTACAAATGTATTGGTCATTTAAGCTTTTCCACTGCCACTGAACCCTCATCTTTTTATCTACAAAAAACGGAGCCCATATCCAAAAACGATCATCTCACATTTAATCGGTTGTGAGGCTCCTTCGCATCCGGAAAGCTTTTGTCATTCGCTTGCTAGTGGTGCGACGGGACATAACTACCCCGCAATAATAGCTTTATCCTTTATAAGCGTCGACCATCTCGTAAAGGGTCGAAAAACTCTTTGATATTCATTTAGATTTAACAGCCAGTATTTTATTCCAATGTTCAAATCACCAGAAGGCACTCTATATATTTGCAGAGATCAAAAAAATACTTTCTTTCATATTTTTTTCCGTGGGTGGATTCAAAAAACCAAAATTACGTTTCTATTCTGAATATATTCGAAATATTTTTTTAATTAACCACTTAAATAATAATATACAACAATACGTTGCTTTTTATTTTTCATTGCGTAAAACAGTTATTTTGTATTGTTAAATTTTAATAAAAACTGTTTTATCGATTAAATTGTAATAAGGTGAAAAAATATATTAAAGTATATTAGTTCCACAAACATTTTTTATGTATGGTTGGTTGATGACTATTTTAGCTTATGGTTTCTTCAGAACTTTTCTATGCTAGTTCTGATAAAGGATTAAGCCATCTATTAATTATAAAATAATATTAACGTGAAAAAATAAGTATTTTATTTATACAAATTTATATTTGTAGAACTAAAATACTGTGATATTTTTTCTCCTTATCATATCGACTGTGGAAAGGAAAAAGGACGTAGCCCACACATATCAAATTTTACAGGAGGCGCAAAAAACGTGTTTTAATGATTTTGAGCCATATGCAAATTATGAATTATACACAACCTTGAAGTGCACGGAGACTTCTTAACTAGTATTTAATTAGCATAACCTAATATTAATAAAAGAAATTGTCTAGGTTAAACCTTTATTTCAGTATTTTTTCTTGGTTGTAACTTTTTACAAGGTCATCTTTTTCAAACATAAAAGCTAAATTTAGATACCAATTCGGCATTTTCAGCCTCCATCCTTTTGATAGAACGTGTGTCAAGTTGTATACATTGTCATTATTGAAAAAAAGCTGTTTTATAAAAACTGAGGTTTACGTTCTTTTTCCTTTCCACAGTCGATATGAAACTGTCTTAGAAATATTATTAATATCACAATGTATTTACTCGTGACGTTTTTTTTGTTTCTGGATCAATTATAGTTTCTTTTTGCTTGCATGGTCATTATAACTATACAAATTTACCGTTTATAATTGTATGTTTTTTTGTACATTTGGCATTAATATGCGACTTTACAGAATATAGAATGGGATCATTTTTAATATCTCCGTCATGAGTTTTTTTGTTTTTAAGCAACTACCAAATGGTGATTTGCATCTTATATATTAAAACATTTCAAAATACCATGACGCGCAATACTGTATTATTATTTCATTAATACTCACAGATGCTGATAAAATTTCATTGTTTTGAAAGCTTCCCAACAAACATTACCGCACGACATAAAATTTTACGTTTCGTCGTAAACTGATAAACTTGATTGTATTGACAACATATGACATTTTTATGCTCTACGAAACAATTGCAGCGTCACGGGAATCAACTTAACAATGCACCATAGGAAAATATTCGATTGTTCTTTGACGCTGTGTGACAAATGCAAAAACGTCAATGTTAAATTGAATTTAAAATACGATAAAACATTAATTAATGGATTAAAATGGAGGGCACGGATAATCTTAATTATTAAAAGTAAAGTTATCTAACGTGGTAGCACATTTCTAATGTAGAATTTTATATTAATACTTATAGATTTTTATAATCTTTTCATGATTGTCAAATATTTTTTTATAATTTTCCGTTAGTTCTCTCATATCGATATATATTCACTAGTCGAATAAAGTCACTCCAATAAAGTATCAACAGATTTCAGTGGTGTGCCATGTTCAGTTTTGAAAATTAGTCCGAATAATATGTTGTTCTTCACTTGTTATCTTTTCGTTTTATCTTTTGGTTGATAAGTGACAGAAAAAAACAAAAATCAAAACTAAGGCTTTAATTACTAAAATCATGTGCTAATTACTCTTAGGTGTTTAATTTATTTATTTTACCTTCTCGATTACGTATATATAAAAAAATATTCGTATTCAATTGGTAAAATTTGAGTCACAGTGCAAGGTGGCATCGGTTCGGCTTATACTACATAAATAAAAATCTTTGCTCAAATCAAATTCATCTTCTTATACACCTGATAATAACCATTTGGTTATTATCAGGTGTATGCCTGATTTAGTCTGAGTTCGCTCTACTCCAAATAAACAACCAACAAAAATATACAAAATAGATAAATACAAATAGATTTCTTTATCTCTAATGTCGTATAACACTTAATCCAAAAGATTATATTTAATAAAATTAATATAAAATAACTTTTTTTATTTTACTTGTGTTAAAAAATGTGACACGTATTTCACATGTTTGAAAAGCATCAGGCAGAAAATCACAAAGTTTACGAATAATATTTTGATAAAACTATTTGAAGATACTATATTATACACATTTGAATATGATCAATATATATGTATACATGTGACAAAAATTCTAAATTTCGTTGGATCAATAAGTGAAAATATCGATCAAGGTTGTTGCATTCTCACTCGGAAAAATACAATAATAACAATAGCTGGTAGCTATCTATACTATATTGATGTGCCTGATAATAATATAAAAAAATAACTTATTGTTTTTTTACGTTGCTTATACTTAAACAAAAATTATTATATATTATGTAAAATTTATACAGACTGTTTAACCTGCAAGCTTGTTAAACTTTGAGTTCCGAGTCGGGTCATTCAAATTGCAGAAATCTTCATACTTCAACCATTCTCTGAATACCAATAATATTTAACTGATATTTATTGTGATCTTCAATGAAACCTCAATAAATGCAATGCAAATATTATGCAAATTTGTCTGAGATCACTTTGTCTCCCGTCGCTCCTTACTCCTATTTTCGACGTTTCGGTACTCAAGTGTCCTACATGGGCACATTTTTGGAACAGAATACTTAATGATTTAGTTCAATTTTTAGAGTTCTTAAATTACGCATGGTAGATTTGTGTATGTCCTCTAAAAAAAATCCAAGTAGAGCTCGCCGTATTACAGATTTAGCATTCGACTTGCATTATATTCAGGTCTGTGGTCGATTGGTCAACGTTGTCGGCTTAAGATTCCCAGCACGGTAAGTTTGCGTGGTTGCTTAAAATTGATTTTTAAATAAATTTGTAAATTTCTGTTCAAACACTATTATAAAATTCCCTTCTCATAATTTTCCAAAATACTATTAGATAACCACTAGCCCTGTTCTACTCATATCTATTAGATCTCTCCTCTCTTTGAAAAATAGATGTTGATCAACTGATTTATGGAATCTTAATGAAGAAAACTGTATTAGTAGCCCATATGCTCACATAAATTATAGAACTGCACATATATAGAAAACTGTTTTATCATAATAATTAGAATCTCAGTTGAATATTAATTATAAGAAAATCCAACAGATGCATCTTTTATAACATTTAAAACTGAATTAACCAGACCAACCACCATTCGTGCGATTTCATGCGGAGACTGTCTCGTACAGGAGGTAGCAATAAATCTACCTGCGCGGTGCCACCTTATTCCGTCTTTTTAGCTCTTTCGCTACATCTTTTCATTAAATTAGAACAATCAGGTTAGAGAGTGCACTTGTCGCATCTTGGTTTTTACACTTTTAAAATAAATCCCTTGATACGACCACTTTGTATTATTAAATATTTAACATTGCTGTTACATTGTGGATTTTGTTCTTATTATGATAGCGTAATAAAATTTTAATGTAACAAACGTATAAAATTTAGCTGTCACAAACAAACGTTTATTCGTGTAACTTTTGAAATAAATAAAAAATTAACTTTAATACCAAATGTTTCGAAATAATATTGATCTTTTTATTTAGATGAAAAAAAAGTTTTTTCGATGATATTTGTTTTGTCCTATGTGGCTGGCCTAGAATCAAAACTAACATTTTTATTTTTTTACATTTTTGAGTTAAGTATGCTAAATGCATCAATACGTGTGTACAAAAAAAGTTGTGTTCTAAAAAATACTTTAAACTATGTTAAAACCACTGCCAAAGATCACCATTGGTGTCAAGCTCCCATTTTAAAATGAATAAAGCGAGATGTTAAAATAAACCAATCGGCGATCTGTATTTTTCATAGTCCAAGCCAGTGGAAGGAAACCTGCGGCCTTTTGGCTACTCTGATACGGCCTTTTGACTTGATCAAAAATTATACACAAGCGTTTGGAAAGCGTAATCATGCCATTATGTGTATGTTTGACAGTCGAAAAAATAGAGAGAAGTGGTGTCGACGTTTTATTTACTGCGGTCTTATATTGAATCAGATAAATAAATGTGGCCTTTAGAAATGAGAAATGAAGGTTCTCCGCCCCTGGTTTAAACGTATATATATTCAAAAGTCTTGCTTTTACTCAGCTTTAAGGAAATAATTCTTCCTTTTTTAAAAACTACAAAAAATAGTGCGTCAACGGTTTTTTACGATTTTCTCATAACTCGATTTTAGTTAATAAAATGTTACTTTGATTCTAAGCTACTCATATATATACATATAATGTATTACATTACTACCATATAATTGATCTTTTTTAGTCAGTTAGAAGTTTTAATCCATTGTTTAAATCGTGATATTAATAAATAGCCATCGTAATCTTTAAAGACACGACACACAGTAATTCAATGCAACTATGACAGTTGAAATGCTTTCAAAATTAACGATTTTAATATGGTACTAAAATCTTTCTATATTATGTAGGATCTATTTCGATCTACCGTGCTTTATTCAATTAAAGGAGGATTCACATCTGCGTACACAAAACTAAATAATATACACAAAACTACGAATAGTATTTCATTTTATTTTAATCCACTTTCGCGTTAGAAAACGTGATAGATTTAGCTCGTGCAATACAGCGAATAGTCTAAAGCAGTATGTCTCAACCAGGTTTCTACCGTCAACTAGTGAAATATCAAAGCTTTCATAGTGAGTTTCTTTTTTGTGAATTTGTAAAATAATCTTCAATTGCTTAAAAAATTCTTATAAACTTAATTGTTTATTTTTTGCTGATATTCTGATAATTATTATTGTGCTACGCTAGTACAAAGCAGTGATATTGTCTTCTTAATATGATGAATATTGTCTTCTTACACGAAGCGTTTTGTCATAATACTGTATTTTTTTAAATCCATGTCCGCTCTTAATGTGAATCATATGACCTCCTAACGGAAGTATCTCAAAAGGATTTTTCAACGAGAACTGTTTGTTGGCTTTGTCTTTTCGAAGAGAGTATTAGGGATAGAAGGATAGGGCTAGGACAGAACCAGTGGTTAACTAACAGCTCTGTGAATGGGAGATAATTTTCAGACATCACAAACATTTATGCAAAAGTCGATTGAAAAAACGTTGTTTTTACGGGGACTCGAAAACCCGTGAGATTCGCCACGGAAGCCAACAGCATTGAACCACTGCACTAGGGACCGCCGTAAATGTAGCATTTTTAGTTTTTTTCATTTTTTTTGTGTAAATTAATCCAAATTTTATGTCAAATTTTATAATTAAAGAATATTCTTCCGTTATATTGGAATCTTTATAGCTCAAAACACGTGTTTTGTCGATAATCAACTGTTGCACTAACATAAAAAATATTTTAATCACTTTAACGTCTCGGATTTTACTTACTTTTTATTCATAAATCAGAATTTCATAAATTATGAAAAGCAAATTTAAAATTGTCTATTGCTTCCTCTTTTCCATAGAAACACAAATTTTTATTCAATAAAATCAGCTCCCGCACTTGCACTAAACTAATTTACTACGGCATAGATGGACTATAAGTAAATTTTAACATCAATAAGGAAATAAAAGAGAGCTGTAAATATTTAAAGATTGTACGTCCTCTAAAGCATAGTAATAAAATATAGTTCAGTATACGTAAATAAAGATGGAAATTGTTCATAATATCTAATGGAAGTTTACAAAAATTTTTGTTCTTATTTTGAAGTTTGAAGTTTGACGTTTAGACAAAACAAAAGTACATCGAATTAAACAAAGAAAATCGATATGAAAGTATTTGATTGTAGATTACGAAAGACAATAGTGAATTAACAATATATTACGTGAGTGGTTTAATTAATGTGTTGTTTATCTTAAAAGTAAGTTGTAAGAAATTAGCAAATAAAACTTTTCATTCATTGCCGTTCTATCAAATTTGATAAATAAAAAAGCCGTAAATGAACGTAGAAAATTAATTGTCTGCTGAACTTTAAAATATCTACTTTTTCAAAAAGATCTAAAGACTCGAAAAGGTCGAGAGACAATAGCTTCAATTTCAACAAAGATAGACATTTTTTTAAAGAAAATATCACAGAGACTTTATTCATTTAATTGATGAAAAATTTTTTGACACTGTTCGGCATTCTTTAAATGTACTCACCTAAATAAAACCTTGTTTATCAAATCGTATATCCTTCGCATTAACGTCACTCTAATTTTATTAAATCTCTCCACAGGATCAATATCATCATCCACCATAATGCAGTGGTAATGTCAAAGACACATATCATATCGATAAAGTATTCATAACATTGAATAAAGCGAATTTTATTCTATCGCGACTTATCCAGGAAAATACCCTCAATTCGAATTACATTGAGAACACATATGAAATGAAGCGGAACACTATATGGTAATAAAATAATACATTATATATTGTTTTCTTTATTATCTATCTGACCTAAAACAATGGATTGTTTATAATAAGATCTGAAACATTTAATTAGTGTTTTTTTACATTTTCCTCTGCCGTTTCTGCCTTGTCTCAAAAGCTGATGTCAAATAATATATAATCAGGGCTCTCAACAAAATAAAAAAATGTCTCACTAACAAACTATAAAATCAAATATTACATGTGTATAAATTAATAGTTTGAATTATTATACAATATTTATTATTTCAAAAATTGGTATTAACATAGAGATGCCAGTTGTTAAAATTACTTTAAAAGAATCAAGTTGATTGTCGAGGGACAAGGATTCCTGCAAGCACGGCTGTGGAGTCGGAGTCACGTGTTTTGTCCGTAGTCGGTGTAGTCCATAGTAGTGCCACTGCATGCTAAGCTGACTAAAGATGATCTGATGGTATACATATATGTATGTAAATTTATTTGAAGTCGTTTTTTCACAGCCCTGAACACCACATGATGGCATATGCGTGAATAATTATACAGTGAATACGGATGACGGGTATAAAGGTATCGAGTGTACGCTAAATCGGACTCTTTAAAAATATGCGGCTTTTTAAAAATATTTTTCAATTTATTCTGTTTGATAATCTGTGATTGTGTTGCCACAAAACTAGTGATAAATTGGTGATTATACTATTCAACAGTTCATATAATTTACTAGTTCAGGGGGAGGATTTTTTCTATAATAATCTAATCTGAAAAAGAGCGTAATCAACCTATGACATGTTCGACAGTCGAAACATACTCATGTATACCTTTTTTTATTCGTAGTAGTGAACAATAATATTAACAAATGTTTTTAATTATGTAGGTACTTTATTATGTACATAATATGTATCTTTAAGATGCGTTGCTGGATGATTGAAATTGAGTTTTTTTTGTTGTTGATAGAAATAAAAATAGATCCGTTGGATTAAAAGTATTATGTAACATAAAATTAATACATAGTATAGTGATATGATTATTTTTAAAAAGTGCAATATTCATGTGATTTTCAGTATTCTTTTTTAACAATAAATTTCAATTTTTATTTTATTCTTATGATATGTAAATGTGTGTATTTTTAAAAATTTCATCTTGACTAATTCACAATGTGAACAACAAATATTAATTTTAGGGGGGTGTCAACATTTTCTTGACTGCGCCCTTATGTTTATATCTGGTAAATGAATATGGCCTTCAGAAATGAAATGGTTCCTCATCCCTGTACTAGTTCATATCATCGATGTTCTTTGTACGGATGGTTGTACGATTATGTCCTCATTTTATACTTTTATGACGGCTTTGTAATACCTACATTGTATTTCACGCCATTGCTAAATTGCACCAGCTGTTTTTGACATTTTCAAATTTCAGTAGCAGATGGCACTTTACGCAAAACAATTTCAGATGAAATAATTTAGAAAATCTAGATTGTGTTCACAAAAAACGCTCGGAAATGTCACAGTGTCATCGATTTTATTCGCAGTTCATTAATAAAACTTCATTCAAATATTTTACTGACAATAAAACTCAATTTTAAAATTAAATTTTGCTTTTTATTAAATACTCAACACTTGTAGAACGTAATATAATAAATGCAGTTATGTATATAGTGTGCGTTTGCCACACATACATTAATTCTTTCGATGGATTCAATGGTTAAATTTTGGAAATCAATTTTCAATATAAATTTCAAATGTTTTACTTTTTATTTTCCATTTTTTTACAACTGCCTTCAAGTGAAATTATCATGTGATGCTTCGTTGTGAAGTACTTTTATACTTAATGTAGCGTTAAATGTTAACTATACATGTTTAACGAAAAAGCTAAACTCTTGTTACACTTTGTTCTACAAGTGGAATAGCCAAATTATCAATTTCAATTTTATATCGTCGTAAATTATTTAAACAGAAATAAATATCTTCCATTAATATGTTTACGCAGGTTATTAAATCATAAACTTATTAATCGACAATTTGCATTAAATATTATTACATTAATTCAAAATTTACTAACGTGCCGGTGGTAAGACAAAAAAAACTACTTGAAAATTTCAATTTTAAAATCTCAATGAAACCAATTATCAGATAGCTTTTATACAAAAAACTTTATATTGTGTATTAATTTACATATAACGCATTCATTTACTCAAATCTTTTTTTTTTTAATAACCAGAAGACCTTGATTTTTATTTCTTAAATTATGGTTTTTTAAAAACTTTCATTACACGAAAAGCGATCAGGAGAACAAAGTGGAAAGACATGTCATCAGAAATCAGTTTATAAAAGAACGTATTGCAAAAGCAGAGTCGTTTTTTTTAAGTAACGGGAATATATATATTAATGAAATGTTTTTTGATATTATTTTACGATACGCACTTCTCATAAATTGAACAGAACTGTAGAATGTCAGTCATACGAACAGTTAAAATATCTTAAATTGAAATATGCTTCAAGTAATTAAATTAGATATCAGGAGGAGTTTACGGATCATAAATGAGCATCTGTCGTGTATGTGGGATGTATGTGATGAAACGATGCAATGGGCAATCGTGAGCGTGACGGGTGTTCGTGAAATGTTTGTTTCCCGCCACCAGTCCCACGCCGGATGCTGTTCACTTAACGGAAACTAATATATTATAACACCGACGATCAACAGCGCTTGAACGTAACATCTGACAAACCATTAAACGTGGCGTTGATATAGTATAAATATTATTATTATTATAGCCGTTGTAAATTAACAACTGCGGCGAATAATAAAGGTAATTATTTAATTTTGATGGTAGCCTTGATATTAACTGTGCCACGGCATCAATCACTTTTGATTTGGTTTTAATCAAATATTTTTTTATCAATTATGACTTGGTTCAAATTCAGATTCGATACGAAAGAAAACTGTGTCTTTAATGTTCTTGAAGATTTTAATTTAATCTTTCTGTTGGAAAATTCATTGCAAAGGCAATACTTATCAATGGAAATTGATCAAAACAATGATTGATTGTAAGGAAAAACTATTCGTAGATTATATTAAAGATACAATATGTATACGTTGTAATTTTTATATTATATCAATGTATTCATATTCTTTTCAAGCATGTCCGTTTGCAGCTGAAAAATATATATTTCTGTAGAACTAGTCAGCTTCACAGTCACTCTATCTTTCATCTTCGGAGAGGGCACAGATAGAAGAATGAGACTATGGAAAAACTATTATTAGGATATCCGCTCTCCCTACGCCCAGTTTTAGCATTGAATTGATTATAACGAGGGGTAGTAAATACTTTACATATATATACATTCTATAAGATAAAACGTAGTTTTTTTGTCTGTCCATCACAAGAACTCGTCCCAAACGGTAAACATAAACGGTAAAATTTTTACACAAAATTTTGGCCTCCATTTATATGTCAACTATGCTATTTGCAACATTTCACTTCTAACTGATAATTTTCAATACTGCTCTTTACAGTATTAAGGGACAATACTTCAAAAATTTATCATCATCTGATCCCATCATAGCATCTCAAACTGGACGTAACCTGAGTCGGGAAATACTGCGAGAATTGTCGTATGACTCTAGCCGAATGCTTTATTCGGGGCGCAGCAGGAGCTATTGTTAAATGCAAAGTAACAAATTATCTATTGAGCAGTCAGTCACAAGGCCTCATAACAAGGTGGGGTAATTTTTGTAGATACACCAGAAAGAATCTGAAAAATTTACAACTTTTTAAATAACCGTATAACTACAAACTATTTGACAGATTTTTTTAATTCGTATAACCCAGTGCCATTCCCCTGCATAGATTAGTGCTGGTAGTTGAATGTCAAATTATATTCCTACGCAACTTGGACCCTTCGAAACTGTGCAATGGGTCATGATTGGTAGTGAAGTTTTTACATATTTTTAGAAAAAATCTGCTGCTTATTCTTCCACCACCACCTGGTTACCAAGAATTGTTTTTTTTTATAGCAATATCTATAAAGAATGAGTTTGAATGTATCTCGGGCGTAGCTGAGTAATACACAGCTAGTTGATATTATACTCAACTATTTATATGAATGTATAACTATTTTATAATACTCACTACTCTGTTTAATGGGCTCTGCTGCCAATATACAAGGATATTTACCAATCTAGAATTATAGATAATTTGTCATAAAAAAATTCATCGCCCAGGGAAGACAATTGCAGTTTTTACGTACATAAGTTAAATTCGCCGTAACTGGCTTACCTATCTACGTAATATACATAAAAGACCGTTATGTGTTTATTATAATGCCTTTTGAGTAAAGCGGAGGATACCTATGTAAATGAATCTTGTGTGTGGATTGTAGCAAGCTCATCAATAAATTTCCATACATTCTGTTGGTCTTCCGAGAGATTTACGTCTTGCGTAAACGGCTTGTGTAAAGTTGCGTACTAATTTATGGGAGAATCTCTCGATATTTTTATTCTATCCGCATAATATTGCAATAAAAATTGTGTGCAGGATCAAATTATTTTAAGTGCTAAATATTATTTGAAAAAGAATATCTAAGATTTAATTTTCATAGCTGATCTTTTTGGCGTTAATTGGTTATTTTAAAAGAAAAACATTGAGATGTACACGACCCAAACAAAGAATCAGTTCTTAATGAAATCATTGTCAACAAAAATAAGGAGACTCTTAATCATTGGCGGATCCAAGGGGGAGGCCATGGGGGCCATGGCCCCCTCCTTGGCTGAATTTATTTTCCATTTTTCTTATTTATTAAAACTTTATTGTGAAACGGGCTCTTTAATTGCTTAGTTTACTACGTTTTATATAATACATACTTAATTATGTATTTACTATTTTTATATCGATATATTATTTTTAAATCATCTATTTTTTAATGTATTAGTTATGTATCATGTTTATTTTCAAATTGAATGGCCCCCTCCTGGGACAATTTCTGGATCCGCAACTGCTCTTAATCAACTGCCTTACCTCTTAGTTCAATGGATCATTGTGGAATACTTTTGATTAATAAGAACGCTTGAGAATAATCATCATAAAAACAGAATATTTTGAGATGCTCTCTTTAGTAATGAACGTACGTCTGCTAAAAATAAGATTAATCCCGTCAGTCAAAGACGATCATTAAATATTGGGTAATCCAAAGTATAATTTTGTTTGTCTTAATACTTTAAATATGTTGTACATGTTTGTGCATTTATCGAGGACTGTTTGTATTAAAAAAATAATCTAGGAAGACACCGTAAACAACGCGTTCTTTTTGCGAATAATGAAACATGATTATTAAAATTATATCTCCAGTTTACGAGGAAACGAGTTTTCAGTAGACATATTTTTAATACAAATTTAAACTATATGATTGTTCAAATTTATTAACTGGCAAAAATAATAATTCAAAGTTTATATTCTTGAAGTTTCTCGTTCATTAGATTGAATAATCAAAATTACTATTAAAAGTTCGAATATCTAAAAAAAATAATTTCTTGATTGAGCAGAATTAATTAACTTAATTAAATGCTCAATTGATCTTCAATTCTATAATACTTTCAGAAAAATAATATATAAGCGTTGAATGTTTTGAATTTTCAAATTATGTTTAAAATTTATTGAAAAAAATACTTCAAGGTATTTTTGTCACTAAAATGTCAATTATTACATCATAAAAACACTAATTACATTATTATATAAAATTAGGTTCGGTTTTGCTCATAGCAAATTATTGTTAGCTTTTGAAGTGGAATTGGGACAACTTCTAAACCACAACAATTCTATAATTTTAAGAATTTCAACACAAAAGAATTTTTGCCGTTTACCAACAAGGTAGGGAGTTCGCGCACTTACTTCTAAGAATCGAGAATTGGATGCAAATGCAAGAATGCCCATATGCTAGACTCGATAAAATTGCGATGCAAGCAATTTGTCTGGTAAAGTTCCCATTCATATTAAACCTTTAAGAATCAGAGTATGTAAAAGTTTTTACTCAAGTATTTCTTTGAAGACTGCATTCAAATTTTTCACAACTTAAAATCCATGCGTACCAACTCGATCATTGAGTAAACTTTAAAAAATAAAGTTTGTATTCAAAGAAACTTATTTGTTATAGTAATCTGGATCAATTTCACTAATAGCACGTTTTTTCAACAGATAAATTCAGAGAAGATGATTCATTTGATCTCTTGATTTATGTATTTGATGAAAAATTACACCTCGTTAAAAAAAAATAAGTACGAAAAATATAATGAGTTAAAACATATTTTCAAATACGGAAAATCAGATTATTGTACAAAAAAACTGAGTCACTTAAATTATTTCAATAACAATAAATGAAATAATATAAAAAATTTAGTTACAATTATTCTTATATTTTTTTTATATATCCATGTCCGTTCTTAATGTAGAACATATGACTTTCTAATGGAGGTATCTCAACAGAAGTTTCTCTACGAGAACTGTTCGTTTTTTAGTTGCTCAACCTCTCTTTTTTTAACAGATAAGAAGAAGAAAGGATATGGCTAGGACAGGGCTATTGGTTGGCTAATCATTCTCGCTACACCATTATTTTAAGATTGGAATGGTGGAAAGGGGAGGAATTTTCCAGACAGAAATCGTTAAATTGAGCACATAGTTAAAATTTGACTTAAGACTTTTTTTAAATATTAAATTTTACCACTACCATCCATCGCAATTTTCAACACTCTTTTTCCAGGTGTACATTTTTAATAGCTTTTCCATCGCTAATCCCCACCTTATCCTCTTATCGCACTGCGTCATTAGCACTAATCTCTTTAGATTCATTACAGCTATATAAAATAAATACTGACCCTAACGTACAAAATTTTGACATTATATTGTATATAAATATGTAACTGACAATTGGGGCCTATTATAGGTGAAGTGAGCCAACTAGTAAAGTGGTAAAACTTTTTTCTTGGACGTCACGCCTTTACTTGGTGCTTTGGTGGATTGCATATGTTTATTTTACCGAGACAATATTTTTGCAATGTGTATTAACTAAGGTTAATTCACTTCTTTTTTTTATACCATGTTCGCTCCCATTGTGAAGCATATGGACTCCTAATGGAGTTTATCTCAACAGAAGTGTTTCTACAAGAACTGCTTGTTACTCAGTTGCTCAACCTCTCTTTTTCTAAAGAGAGTATGAATAGAAAGAAAGGTCTAGGACAGGACTAGTGGTTAGCTAATCGCTCTCGATACGCCCCGTACATAGGATAGGGTGGGAGGGGGGAATTCAAGACATCACATAGATCCATGCCTTTGAACAGAAATTCATAAATCGATTGAAAAATCAATTTATAAAACTGCCCGTACTGAGATTCGAACCTGTGACCTCCGTAGCGGTAGCCAACGAAGTTGACCACTCGACCACACAGGCAGCAAATTCACTTTTACGATACTTTAAGATGTATAGATTATTTCAACACATTTTTCTAAAATACCACTTGGCTTACTTCACGTCTAATGGGCCCAATTAATTTATAAAAAAATGTTATATGATACCGAACAAATAAATTCACTACATTTCATACATGAATATCATAAATTTCGTATTGTTATGCAGAAAATAAGCAGTCCACATTTGCGAAAGACAAGTTATTATACTAAACACAATTCTACATGTCGGTTCTAGTTTCTGCATAAATCAACTAAGCTGCTTTCATGCAGAAAAGCTGTATACATTTTACAGATTGCAGAAAGCGATCAAGATTCTCCGAAATTCTATAAATGTTTGCAAGAGCACATTCTACAAAAACCGCTAAAGTCACTTTAGGTATTTCTGCATTTAATTATTTAGTTCACAAAGCACAAGAGTGCTTGCTTATTATATGTACATTTGTGTGTGGTTTTTGAAAACTGTCTGCCTACTGCATAGCTACAATCGGTTTTGCTTAATTATAACACGTTTGAATTCGTTACAAATAATTTGTGACGGAAAAATTATACAAGAGTTTTCATTTATAATATCGGGGAATGTATTATTTCAATCTCACCATTGTTAGAAGTATGATATAAAAAGGAAGAGAGGCGAACAAAAAAATAGATGTGACAAAAAATATTAATCTGCTTGTTGTATCAGCGGCGATGCTGTTATTTTTCATTTAAACTAGCAAACAATAAAATACTAGAATAATTAGCTAAATGTTATTTTTGTTTATCTTTGATGCAATAAATATTTATTATATCATTCAACACTCGAGATTAGCGAAAGCGGTCCGGTCTTTTATTTAATTAGAATATATTTAAACTATACAAGTGAGCACTCTGAAATTGAAATTGATATTTCACTTGCTGTGCTTATTATGTGCGACACGTAATCGGTATCTTTGAGAAGCATTTTACTCAATTCTTACATCTTTATCAGTCAATAATGCTTATTCTCAAACTACATTTGATCCGCCAGCAGCCATAGATAGAGATAGCTCAAAAAAGGGTTTGAATAATAAATAAGTACTAGCTGTAAGCACGTTGACCTCAACGGGGGGGATTTTTGACGCATTTTTAAGTAGTCAGAAAATTTACCGGCGTGAAAAATAAATTTTAAATTGTAAATAATATACTTTTAAGAATAATTGAAATGTTTTAGTTTGCTAACAAATATATTTCGTAGAAGAAGAAATAGATCTCCGGACATACATCGACACCCCTGCAGTATTTAAATTGTAAATAATATAATTTTTAGAATATTTGAAATGTACCGTCTTTCTTGACGTCATCGAAAAGGCGAAATCGGAGACCGACAGACGGAAAGACGGACATTATTGACTATTAACACATAGATATTATGTTTACATATAGGGTATTAAATCTACGTAGTATTATAATAATAACGTATTTATGAGTGTGATTCTTTTTTACCTTCTACAGCCGCTACTGTACAAAAATCAAACTTATAATCCTATGTATAGCGCTTAATTGATGTAATATGTATGAAAAAATACTTAAAAAAAGTGTATAGCGAAATATCTATAAAACAAAATAGAAAATACATGTGTCTGTCACAAAAACTGCTTGTGACAGACAGACACCAAACTGTGAACAGTAGCGACGGGAAATTCGCACATGTCATTCCGGCTGCCATTTCAAGTTAAAGAACCAAAAAGCGCTTTGTATTATATTTAAACATTATAGAGCAAAAGTTGATTTTAAATCTAATGTTTCTATTTTATAATATATTGTGTATTTTATGTTTATATTGTTAATATTGATGCTTAAATGTTTAGGTATGGTCTTATAAATATTTAACAAGGCGAACTTTTTATAGTTAACGTTAAAATTTACTGATGATTTAAGAGAAAACTAGAAAAGATTGACAACGTTGTTTGGCTTTAAGCCCTTGAAATGTGATTTTTTAAACATCTAACTTTTAACGGAGTTACGTTAACTTTCACAGTTACATTTTCAATTCATCAGCTAACTCCTAATTTAACCTAACCTAACCTAACCCCTATGAATACCGGGCGCAGTCGGATAATAATCTTATGTATTATATAGTATGTATACGATTACTTCATTGTGTTATAAAATATGTTTTTTTTGTGTATTCGTTTCATATGTATTGTAAGAAAATCTCTTATATAGTCACTTATTATTATTTAAATAAATTATTATACCATAACAAACACACATTGAATCAAATTGACAATATTATCGATCACGGTTTTAACACAATATTACAAAAGTACGATTATTTACATATCATTACAAATTTTAACTTGTTTATTCTGTAGTGCTTCAGGTTATTTTCCAAGCAAAACTTTAAATTTGCACGTTTCTGCTCGAAATTATAACAAAAACATATATTTTACAAAACATTGTAACATTTAAATGCATCAAGTAAAAGTTTTATTAACTTTGACATAAAACGAGTTATCATCATTATATATACTATAACACTTCCAGTTAGTGTCACTTAAACTTGACATGTAGGTTTTATATTATTAATACAATTTATTTGTTACATTGCTTTTATTAATCAAGTTAAATATACATAATAAACAAGAATGCTTGCCTAGCAAAAAAAAATTGCTGGAGAAGGAAAGCGATGGGCTACTGAAATGTATAATAAAGATAATCGAAAACGTAACTTTGATTTCTCTATCAACACAAATTATTTAAAAATAATAGTTGTAAGCAATATAAACGAATATTAGATCAGATATCAGATGTCAATGCAAGTACACCAGTTTTTGCCAAAAAAATATTTTTTTCCGTATTGACATGGTAAGTATAGAGGTATAATATACACCTGACTATACAGCTGTAGATGTGACATTACAATATTAATATGCTTTACTAGAAATATCATGTCAATTCTAATATCAAAATAATAATAGCCATTGACGCATTTGCTATCTATAGTTTGCAGAGCGCTGTGTGTTTTGCGGTCGCTTCTCACCGATCAAACCAAATTATAATGCCTGTTAATATAATAGCAAATATCTACCATTATTGAAACAAATTCAATGGCATGTTTGCAAAGTGATGGCCAACATAACAAAGCGGCAACTCCAACAAGCGCAAATCGTTGTATTTGTTGTTTGAACAATCCATAATTTAATTACGACGTTAATAGACGATAGAATTCATAAAAAGCTTTTTGGAAAACATTATTACTGCTTTCTTTACTGTTATAATTTCTTCGATATACGATTTGTTCTTGTAATTTAGTGCAATCATGCATTTCTCTTGGGCGCATCAAATGAATAATATAAATTGACCCTAAATGACTAAAAGAGAGAACAAAATCATGAAAAAAACATCCAACAGCAGAATAAAACCTAGGTACGTGTAATATATCATTTTTTGATAAACCAATTTGCAAGTGAGCATGTTTTTTTTGTACCATGTCTACTCTCAATATGGACCATATCAACGCTTAACGAGTATATCTCGACAAAAGTATTTTTACGAGAACTGCGTGTTACTTAAATTCTTAACCTCCTTTTTTCAGAGAGAGCTTAGAAGGGATAAATGGATATGGCTAGGACGAGACTCGTGTGGTATAGGATGGCTGTGAATAAATTTTCCCCAAAAATCCGTGAGCTCCGTAACCAAAATCAATGACATTGACCACCCACTCAAGGACCCAACTAAATTTCGACCTTGTTTTAAGACCATTAAAAAAATGAAAACATATTATTGAAAACACTACAGTGCATGTCTAAAAGATAGGTCCCGTGCATTTCTGTATCGGGCCAAGAATATGAGATCGTATTGCATTACAGAAGGCGGCCGTAAAAAGTGGCTGCATGCACATAACAGGTGGTGGTGGGATAATCAACAACCATTGCTACAAGAATTCTTCTACAAGTATGTATATATATTTTAATCTTTACACTAAGTATACAATTTAGTTCTACAAAGTAAATACCAATTCAATTGATACTATCACAAATAAAATGATTTTCTTTGACTTCACACTTCGCAGGTCAATTCCGCCTGATCGAGGTGTAGCTGTTGGTCCCGGTCTGAAGCTATGTGACCTTGAATATGCCGATGATGCTGTCATATTCGACACATCCATAAAAGGCATCCAGGAGACTATTTATGTGTTAGGAACTAGCTCAGGTCGCATTGGTCTAAAAATTAACACTAGTAAGACCAATGTGATGTGTAACCAAACCTGTCATGACTCTGATAGGACCCTTACTAGCGCGGGACAGATCATCGAGAGGGTTGACAGCTTCAGATACCTCGGCGTACATATCCCCGAAGACGGTAGTACATAAAAGGAGCTCGCCATTCGTTTAGGAATGGCTGGAGCCACATTCAACTCAATGCGGACTGTCTAGGACACACAGCTGTACTCGATTAAAACCAAATGCCACTTATTCAACGCTTGCATTCTGCCGGTACTGCTTTACGGTTGCGAATCATGGCACTTGACGAAGACTCAGAAAAACCGTATACTGAGCTTCGAGGTGGTTTGATTTTGTGAGAAATTCAGAGACAAGGGAGCGTACAAGACAGCGTCCCGTCACGTCAGTGGTTATGGAGACGTTGGAACTGGCTGGGTCACGTGCTGCGGATGCCTCCGGAAAGCCTCAATCCTGTCTGCCTTTTCTTTCGACCGGTGGGATTCTGGTGTCCCGGACGTCCGTCGGGTACTATCCATAGGATGTACTCTGAGATTATGGGAACTGAGAGATGCTGACATGTCATGGGAGGAAGTAAAGCAATTGGCGGGAGACAGGGAAACATGGAGGTGCCGCGTGGCGGTCATATGCTCTACATAGGGAGCGAACATGGCCAAAGAAGAAGTAGTTAATATATTCTTGCCTTTTTCAAAGTTTTTTTTTTCTCCTGCAACTTTAAAGATACTATTGACTTTTACTGGTGTGTCAAAACCAGTAAAAGAGTATTTTATATTAAATACTGATAAGTTTTACTAATACTTACTTTTGCCTGTGTGTTCAAGTGGTCAACATCGTTGGCTACCGCTACGGAGGGCACGGGTTCGCATCCCAGTACGGGCAGTTTTATAAATTGATTTTTCAATCGAATTATGAATTTCTGTTCAAAGGCATGGATGTATGTGATGTCTTGAATTCCCCCTTCCCACCCATCTTATCCTATGAATGAGGTGTATCGAGAGCGATTAGCTAACCACTAGTCCTGTCCTAGCCCTTTCCTTCTATTCCTACTCTCTTTGGAAAAAGAGAGGTTGAGCAACTGAGTAACAAGCAGTTCTCGTAGAAACATTTCTTTTGGGATAAACTCCATTAGGAGTCCATATGCTCCATATTGGGAGCGGATATGGTAAAAAAAAAATACGTACACATATATTTAAAAATATAGGAATAAAACCATTCAAACCATAATCATAAAAAAAAATGTTAATTAAATTATTACATTAAAAGACTAGTTCATCAAGGCTTGAAATTTTCAATCTTGATAGTATCTTTGCACAAAGAAGTACAACTCTTTAGAAAATTCTCTCAGATTCGACGTCTGTTGAATTAAATAATAAATAAGTCTTTTAATAATTATACTTTACCAAAATACTGGTATTTTTCCTTTCCAAGCCCAGTTTTTCGTAATTAAAATAACAGATTGGATCCCGGTTTTTAGAAACACCGCCACAAAAATCCCTAGTATCATCATTCTTTCGGACACATAACCATAAATCGGTCAAAAAATCAATTTATGCAAGAGTAATAGCTATCCAGGTCTATAGAAACACATCGTAACACTCTCCCAAGGTGATAAAATGTCACATCGTCTAATTTATAATGTTATTGATATTGCAGACACCCAGGGCCGGCGCTACCATACAGGTTTGTTAAATAGGGGGCGCGCCAATAACCGTTGCCTAGGGTGCCAAATATTCTCACGCCAGTACTGCAGACACCTCATTATTGTTAATCGAATGCTTTTTTTAGTAGACTAATTTTACTTCTAGCTCAAAACGTCTTCAGGAAATATAATACCTTTAAATGCGGTTGTGGTGAAACTGCCCTTGGAAAAGTTGATAAACAACATTCTAACAAAGTTTTAATGATGGTCAGATCAAAAATGATCTTAGCTTTTATTAGTATATTTACTTTTTTAATCTTACACCGTTTTTGTTTATATACATATAATTTTACTGATGATACTGTGCTTTGATCGCTGATAATCAAATGACGTTTCTAAGTCATTACATGTTGATTTTTAATGCTTCTAAAGATGCTAGTGAACAGTTTAGTAAGTACTCAATTTACGTGATTAATTCGTTTCGAATATTTTCGAGTAACTCGAAAAAAACTTTAGATCGAGCAATTTTTGAAATAATATAAAGAAAAATAGTACAAAATGCCTACATCAACATCGTTAGTCATTTCCGTTGATTAACTACTGTTTATAAAATAACGAAATCCTTTGTTTCTAGATGTATGTCCAGTTCTTTGGCCATTTTGACTAGGTCGCTGAAAACGTAGTGAATTCTTCAATGTACATACTTTCCCCGACCAATTGGAGAATTAGCGTATTCCATACGTTATTCGTGAGAGATATTTAGATTTCATTCTTGGTCTTGTATCAACAATAAAATGTCATATATTAGCGTGAACGATTTTCCGTGTTATACATCAAGATATGTTATTACCTGGGCCCATATGCAAAAGTTTTCAGAGTGCTATTATATTATTATGTTTACAAAACTAAATTTTATACAAAGAAAAGGATGATTTTGGTGTTGTAAATTTCCAGCTGTCGATGGATTAAGTACAGTTTACGTTTTTTTTCTAAGAATGATTAGCTGGCGAAAAAATCCTTCAATATGTATTTCTTTGACATGGACATTTAAAAGTCGAAGACTTGCTGTATTTAAAAATGAAACATTCGGCGAGTTCTAACAGTGAAGTGACAACAACTTGTTTGTCGTTTATAATTATGCCTTTTAGACATTAAAAGATTTTAAGTCAACACTCACGTAAACATTAATGTTTAAAAAAAGAATTTATTACCCCATTATCTGATGTCTTCTTGTGGCTCAATAATGATGTTCCATTTTTACGTAAACTTAGTACGACTTAAATGATTCATATAGCTGACACTCAATTTTCTCATGAGAAAATTTTTATTCTCCGAAATAATATTTCTTTACAAACCTTGATTAAATTTAATCTCGCTGCTAAAATAGGATAACGACCCAACGTCGTTAAATTTATTTTGGTGTCAATGATAACAGTTTCTAAATAAATTTGGTGCTTTCTTCGCCAATCTTCGCTATATTTTCTTTTATATCACGAAATTTTCTTTGATACTCGGCACTGCTTTTTAAAGAGCTACGAAATTTCTTTGAAATAAAGTCATGTAATATTTTACTTCATCGTTAATCGCAAATTTTAATTTTAATTAAAAGTTTTAGTACATAACTGTATTTATAGTGTACGTTAAACTCTGACGTTTAAATTTTCAGTTGAACATTCCATAAATAAAATTTTCAATAAATATATAACTGTAGATTTTGTATATGGTTTTCTGTAAAGTCTGCAATTTCCATAATTATTATATGAAAACGCATGCCTGAACACTCGAGCGATTGGGTAACAAACATGCAACCATATTATCATGATACCATAAAAGCTTAGAAATGAAGATAAATAGCTGTTTATTTTTAAATATCCATTTTAAATAATCTCTATTTTAATGAAAAATTGATAAAAATATATTCATTCCAATTTAGAAGAGACAGCGCTTATTTTTCACTTATTGAATATTTTGTAAGGGCAATTTTTTGAATAATTATGATTTTAAACATTAATTTAAGCCATACCCGCGTGTGAACATAAGTAGTTTTACCAATAAATTTTAGAAATTAATAGGGCACAATTTAGTAGTTTACCAATTTTAAATGAGCAGGTGAATCTGCCAAATTTCCCACTTTTTTATCTGTACATGAAATAAATATTACCATTATGCCAAGTTTAAAGCCATTTAATGGAATCGAATGTCTCCTTCAAAAAGTTTGTATAATTAAAAATATTCACTATCGTATTATTTATACACGGTTCGGCACGGTTCGGTTATATATTGTAGAAGAATTTATGAACTTAAGGCTTATCGGTGATTGTACCCAATTTCTTTTTCATTTCCACCTCAGCATTTATTTTATCGTTTAAGTCTTTAAGGCTTTTGGATAATAAAAATGCTGAATTTCATGTCGACATATTTTACGCTATCAAGTCATCATTAAAAGAGTAGGTAACAAATCATGTACTTTTTGGCAGATCAAGGACGATTTATAAATTACACAGATAAATGATTTTGGAATAGGTCGTTACAATTCTCAAATAGAAAAATATACTTTAATTCTCTACATCTCTGTAACTTTTTCAATGTCAATTGTATAATTATTTCCATAAATATGTTTTGTAAATATCTTACAAATTATAAAATTGATACAGTTCGTTCTTGGATGAGGAAAAAGAATTCGTTCAGTGATAAGCAACATAGTAGATTAAGAACGTCGACAAGTCATAAAACGTGCTCGACAATAAATGGCAGTGCTTTAAAAGAGCTACGAAAAAATAAGTCATCAATAATAGTTACAGTAAATCGACTGAAATACATCTTCGTCCATTTCATGTCTTTATTCCAAAGGCTTTCGGTGTGCATTGAATTTAGTCTGATTTAGACGAGTTAAAGAAAATCTAATTCATAAAAAAGAGTGGCCATATATTACGTTGTTTTTAATCGCGATTGTGTAATATATATACGACGAAATAAATATGTCGACAGAAAAAAAACTCTTCAACATTTTCGACTATTAATATTACATTTCACTTGAAACCAAAAGGGTACACACACTTGCTTATTTAAACAAACTGTAAAGTTTTACATGACGTTATATGTTTTTATTTTAAATATTTCAGAAATTAAAACAAAAAAAATCTTTCATTTCATTTCATCAAAAAATATTCTATCACATATCAAATATTTTATAATATAAATATAACGTCATGGCGTTCGAAAATATTCGGTAACGCGAAATGGTTTCTATTCGCTGATCAATTACGATAAAATATACGTAATAATATTATTATTAGTATGATTACTTTAATATGACATATTTGTCAAAACTTTTTTATTAAAAAAAGACAACGTAAGTAATTATTCTCATTTCGTAAAGGTTTTTTAAAGCGAGCTTTTAAAATAATGAGTTTATGCCGGACGATTTTTTTCGAATTCGTTTACGTAAGTTTAAACTACCAATGGGACATGAAAAAGGACATCAGTGTGTCCACCAAACCAAAGGTAGTAGGTATTTATATTCCACACAATAAAAAGAAACTTTTATTCCAAAAAAAGAGTCACGACACAAATGACTCGGGAAGAATAAACATAAAACGTTTGCTGTAAAGAGAGCTTTTGCTAGCAAAGCTTTTCGTACCCCGCTGAATAATTTGTCCACTTGCGAAAGCTCCATTGTTTATGTTAGCAGAGTCGCGCTCAGAACTTTTATTAACTACATTATCTGCGGAACACTAGAGAGTATTTTGTACCGTAATTATTTTATTCGAATGTAGCTTTTAAGCATAATTAAAACAGTGAGGTAAATTGGAATTTAAATAATCATCATTTTAAGAATTATAGGAAAAGTTAAAAAAAAAAACAAAAGAATCTAAAAATACTTGCATTGAAATTGTATATATCGACTGTGGAAAGGGAAAAGGACGTAACCCACACATATCAAATTTTACAGGAGGCGCTAAAAACGTGTTTTAATGATTTTGTGACATATGCAAATTATGAATTATACACAACCTTGAAGTGCACAGAGACTTCTAAACTGGTGTTTAATTGACACAACCTAATATTAATTAAAGAAATTATCTCGAAAAAATATTTGTTTCCTTGTTTTTTATTGGTTTTAATTTTTTACAAGGTCATCTTTTTCAAACTTAAAACCTAAATTTAGATACTTATTCGGCATTTTCAGCTTCTATCCTTTTGATAGAATGTGTGTCAAGTTGTATACATTGTGATTATCGAAAAAAAGCTGTTTTGGAAAATTGAGGGTTACGTCCTTTTTCCTTTCCACAGTCGATATGTAGATCTTCTTTAAGACATTTCCAATACCAATGAATTACGATTTATGATATTATTCGGATTCTTCATTAGATGTATTAATTAATTAAATTCGTGATGATGATGATGATGATGAACGTGGAACATAAAATTTCAATGACATGGTATTTCTCAAACTTTCGATTAATGTTTTCGATTTTAAAATCAATTTTATGCTTCTCTCAATGTAACCATTTATTCTTTGTATGTCGTTTAATTGTTATATATTATGTCTACTAAAATAACGTTAAAATTGCATTACATTAGTACATGACTTTACACTTAATATAATAAATACTGAAGTGTGATAATAAAATTACATAATAAGTTATTATTTTATTTTTAATTGATGATTTATTATATTTTTTGAGGTGGCCAAGAATTGAAAAAAGTGGCCAATAATTGTAGATTTCTGCCTTTTTTTGATTATTTTTTTATTAATGTAAACAATATTTTTTTATGTGTTATTATTAAAGATTTTTTAAATTTCTAATACGTATTTACAAAACATACACACAGTTAAAATAATCTTTAACCGGCCAATAATTGTAGGTTTTACCCTATATGTAGTTGATTCGTCTTTATACATTAATGGCACATCAATTTAAATTTTTCTTGTACAAACATACTCTAAAACCTTTACATTCTCCAACGCCATTTCATGCGCAATATCGTCTCTCTTTTGTGACGTTGTTCGAGAATTCGTGATAGTATTTGCCTAAGTCTAGCCCTGTTTACTATGTAAAGGCAATCGCTTAATCGCATGTGATCGATTTGTCAAACTGGATCGACTCAGTTTTTTGATAGGACTATTTGATTCTCGGATGTGAAAGCATCTGTTTAATCAATTTCATTCACAGTATGTGAAGATTGAAGATTAAAAAAAAAACAATGCCTGCTCTGGTCTTTTTCCGTATGTCAAAAAATACATTTATAAAAATAAGATGCTTAGATCAATATATTATATTTATTTCTATAAAATCAAATATAATATAATCGATTATATAAATAATGAATATCTTTTGTGTTGTCAATAAATAAGTCGAACAAAACTTTTTTGTCAATTTTAATTGGTAGAATAATATTGTAAAAATGTGCAATTGTATATGTATATTTAAAGTGTCTAAAGATAAAAATGGAAAATTATATTTGGATACATTTCAAAATTTTCCGATTCCTTAGCCGAGTGACCAATGAATGTTGTTGGCATTTTATTTTATACGGTTGTAGTGTATACTTCGCACAATGAAAATTACCTAAATTGAACGTGTTCAATAGTATGAATGTCATTGATGTTAACAATCCCGTTTCACCCATCTAATCCAAAATATAGGGCGCAGTAAGATCGATTATGTAACTGCAGTCGAATGAAATAGAAACGTGACAACCTGTTAAGTTAAGATGTTCCATTAGGAATCCATATACTCCACATTGGAAACAGACATTGTTAGAATAAACGAAATTAAATGAAAATAAAAACAATTCATATCCAAACCTACTAAAATAAAAAAAATATTCATACCTACTAAAAATAATATTGATCCAAACCAAAATATGATGCATATAAAATCTTGAATTTAAAACGTTAAAGCATTCGTTGATTTTTTAAATAAATGCAATAATATTATTCGTTAATCGTAATATTTGACAGCAATAACGTAAGAGTATTGCTTTAAAGCATAAAAAAAATGAGTTCGTTTTTTCAATTACATACATTGATGTCTTTGTTATTTTAATATTTACCGGCGCTCATTTTTTTACGCCATACCGGAGGATAATTTATTATTACAAAAGTAAGTGAAAACACAAATATATAAATAACGGTAATGGCTATGTAGCATTTTTTTCTTCTTATTAGTTTGAGGAAACATTAAGGCTGGAACCGCAGAATAATAATATATCTTTCAAAATAGGTAGACATTGTTTATTTTATGCTGTCAATATAGCATAACTATGTAAGGCCATAAAAGAAATATAGTAGTTTTTTTAGGAAGTGTACTTCATTAGGCTGGCAATACAATAATAAACGTCAAGGAAAACCATAGATAATATACTAGAGCGAAAACATTCAAATTTCAAATGTGTCAAAACTGTACCACGCTTTATTTATTTTCTTATTTACAATGGACCAGATTGACATACCTACACTAGCAAATATTACTAGTCTGAACTTTGGGAAGCCTTCTAAGGAATCAAATCCAGTATGCTAAATTCTATATACATTTATTAGACTGTTTCATTTTTGCGCGTTAAAGCTAGGTTATGAAATCACATGCATTAAGAAAACAACAAAATACTTAATTATAAAAGTTAAAAAAACCTAACATTAAACATCAATTTTGTGATGAATCTTATGTTCAACCTGTTGTGAAAGCAATCGTTGATAATATCCAATATCTCGATGACAATTGCACTTAAAAAAATGGTTTTAACAATAAGCAGACTAGTCGACGGATGGTGGAACAGTGGTCGAAGTGACCATGAATCCTATTTTGACACTATTTATAAAAACTGCTATTCTAGAGTCTTGACTAGATTTGTTTTTCAAGATAATTGATTCCAAGTCGGTTGCTCAACCGCTCTTCGGAAATGTTAAGGAAAGAACTAGTGGTTAGCTAGTCACTTAACTATTACTTGATTACTGTTAAAAATACGTTCAAGTTTGAGTTGTGATAATTTTTCATCGTATTTGATTTGATTAAAAAATGTATCAACTGATAAATTAACTTTTATTTGAGCTTGTTGGCAGCTAGAGCTTCTAAGAGTTACCGGTTAGGTTATCTGAGTAATACTTTTAAATAGAAAAATACTTGACAACCACTGGTGTTATACAGTGATTGGCCCAAATGTCACCATATATGTTTTCCAAAACAAAACAATCCGTTTATCTTGAAAGCAATGTGTTCAAGCTGGGCACACTATACTATTCATTGAAACTGAAAAAACGAAATTCCTTTGGCTCTCAAAGTGTCAGTTGAATAAAAATGTATTGTAAAACATAATATATAATATTAATGTCAACTTAGCCGCTGTGTCTGTAAACAAAATATGTAAATAACTTGTTTTCCTTATTTAGTTACTGCAATGTTTGGGGGAGCCTCATATAGAATCATTCAACTTTATGCTCACGGAAGGCTTAGATCTTGCCATCAAAGATTTACGCCCCATAGCATTTGAGCTACCCAACTCCCAAAGAATTTCTTTTGGTATAGATGATGTGTCATTCGAAAGTCCGGCAGCACCCCAGACTGCTATAGGAATAAAAAATAGAAAAATCTTACCGACAGAATGTAGACAACGAGGTACATCATATAAAGGCAGATTCGCTGTTAGATTTAAATGGTCAATCGATGGAAAATTCCAGCCGTCCATTGAAAGAGAAATGGGTGACGTTCCAGTAATGTTACGAGTAAGTTTAAAACAATTTTTTTGTATTATTTGCTCGGTATGCCTATTATCAATGGAGAATCAATATATTTCTGATATAGTATTTCTTACTGAATTTTTTTGACTCCTAACCCAATAATTCTACTTCCCTTTCAAAAGTATAATGCTATATATGTGGCTAACATACTGGTTGTCAGCTAATTGCTCCACTACCTTTTCTTCGAAAGTTGCCTGAATTGAATGATTAAGAATAATTAAAAATCTGTTGGATACAATTTCATATACTAATGACAATAACAATATATTGCCAGTGTTTTGTAACAAACAAAGTAGTAACTCACCATAAGTTAATTCCATGCTTGAAAAATTATTGATTAAAAATGATTTATTGATTTGGCATTTACTTGGTAGAACTCCATTTTAATAGGGTAAAATATCAAGGTATTTCAGTTCTACAGTTTTTAAAAAAGTTAAAGGTTGATAGCTATTTCGGCTTACGCCATCGTCAGAACTATCTACAGTTCTGACGATGGCGTAAGCCGAAATAGCTATCAACCTTTAACTTTTTTAAAAACTGTAGAACTGAAATACCTTGATATTTTACCCAATTTAAAATGAATTGCTTCAAATTTTTAGAAATTAATAAAAGCCTTAAAATGAATTTTTCATCTTCTGCACAATGACTAAAAGTGAATTGCTGCACGAAGTTGATCTCTTAAATGCCTTTGGCTTTACTTGAGATCACTTCACCAAAGCCAAACGATCCTGTGTATGGATGGACAGATGGACACATTACATAAACAATCTGTTCAATTTGTATTGTTATTTTATTTTTAGTCAAAATTATGTCACTTGAATGGTATGAATCCCAGCCAATTAGTAGATGCTAAAGAACACGGCGAAGAGTGGGGTGGCTATTTTCTTATTAAAGGACACGAAAGACTTGTGAGAATGCTAATCATGATGAGAAAAAATTACCCAATAGCTGTGCGCCGCTCAACCTGGAAATCGAGAGGGACCTTGTTTTCTGACTCGGGCGTATTAATAAGATGCGTGAAGCCTGATCAGACAGCCTCTGTAAGTACACTCATACTCATTCACTTTTACGCAATCAAACAAAAACACATACAGTTTCAAAAAAGTAGGAGTCTTTTTCTTATCTTCACTTTTTGCTCTTGACTTGCGCCTCACACCATTTCTGCAATGTGTCCTGAGTTATGCATCAAAGTGTATGAATGATGCTGTAGATTTTGCATAATTTCAACACACTTTCAAGATTACATTTGGATTCAGCTTAAAAAATCTTACATATTTTCTGTGTCTACGCAAATTTTGAAAAAAGTAATAAACAAAAAAACAATCTCTTACTTTACATTGAGTGTTGGATTTTTATTTTCTAGAGTTTATCTTCCTTTTTTGTATGCTTTACAATGGAACCTGGATCTTCCGTTCTCGCTATCTTCATTTTATTGCATGGATCGTTTATTTTTTACTCGACCAAGATTTGTAATAACAATTTTTAATAATTCCACGTTAATCATTCACCGATTTCCTCGATCTATCATCTAAATATTATTGTCCTGTCCCAATTACTATCCCGATTGATCGTGTTTGTTACGTGTATTTCTTTAATTTTTCATAAATAGTCTTACATCGCATCTGTTTGCGCGAATTTTTCTGACTCAAAAGTCAAGACTAAAATGCCTAAATGAAGAAAACTAGAACTCTAACTGAGAGACTGAAAACAATTCAAGGCGTTGAAAAAATCTAGGAAAAAAACGAGTCGACATACATATATGTATATAGTAAAAAATGTTAACCTAAAAAAGGTCGCAAGTTTGAAGGGTGTCTGTCAATATTTAAGTACCGAACTACAAATAGGCATTTGAGTATGTATTTAAGTTATCTTAAGTTATATTCAAGTTATTTGGAAGTTTTTTGAAAATTAAACATATTTTGGTATTATTTGAAGATTTCCCGTATTATCGGTTTTCCGCATTATTCGTTGATTTATTACGGTCCCTTGGAAAACGTAGAATCGGGGTTTCACTGTATATGCATGCTTCCTCGATTTACGCAACTTCTTTTAATTGAATATTTCTTGGAACCTGCCTATCTTTAAATTAACTAGAGAGATGAATATTTTATAAAAGTATATATTATAGTCTGGAAAACTTGACTTGATTCATTTTATTTGTTAAGAAGTTTGTTGCTAACTTGATAGAAAACAGTTAATGTCCAACTAAATTTCGCCAACATTTATCAAATAATGTTTCATACATATCTTTTAAATTGGACTCTTAACTACTGTTGATAAAACTAGATGTGACATAAAGATCCAATTATTTTCCATTTTCTTGGATTTATTTGCGTTTCTAATATTATTTTGTTTCACAGAATAACACTCTGCATTTTGTCACCAACGGAACTGTCAAGTTAATGTTCAGTCACCGTAAGGTATTGTTTTATGCCCCTCTAATATTGATATTAAAATGCTTCGGAGATTACAACGATGAGTTCTTATTCCAACAACTTATCAAAGGTATGGAAGATGACCTCTACTACGTCAAGTAAGTATTATAAAAATTATAATCATAGAAATTGTTTGCTTTGTTACAAAATCTGACGGTGTAAATTTATTTAATGGTAACGTCTGATTTTTCATTCAATTGTTTAGTTAAATATTAATGTATAGCACTTACGTATTTTCAGTTGTGTTCAAAACATGCTCCGAGAACTCCATGAAGAAAATTTACATACTAGCCATCAATGTAGAGAGTATTTCGGCAAAAATTTCAGAAGCAAGATTACCGAGTTGCCATCGTGGACAACGGATATTGAAGTAGGAAATTTTGTGCTCAACAATTGTATACTCGTCCATCTGAATGACCATGCGGATAAATTCAACCTTTTAGCATTCATGACAAGAAAACTATTTGATCTAGTTCAAGACAGGTGTAAGGTAATATGTACTTATTTATTATTCAGTTGAAAAAATTGATTTTGTTGAATTTAAATCAAACTCGTCTTGTCGTTGATAGCATGGTATTTAAAATAGTCAATTATCTCAAAGCAAGTGACTTATTGTTTTCTAGCAGTATACTGATGATATATACATTAAAACTATTAATATTTTAATGAGTATATTGCGGTACTTGTCTAAAAATAATGATTTAAAATACAATGATTTTTATTGATGATTTTCATATTTTTAACAGACTTCTTAATTTGATACGGTTATGCTTAAAAGGTTAATGAATTTGACAAATACTTATCGAAAATTCATTTTAAATATTGTTAATTCACTCGTCATTAATATATTATTGTTCTTAATCAGGTTGAAGGTACTGATGCAGTTATGATGCAGGAAACATTACTCGGGGGACATCTTTTCCTACAAATTGTAAAAGAAAAATTACAAAATACCCTTAACTCTATAAAATACAACATATTAAAGAAAGCAAATAACAACATAAGCTATGAACTGTCACAGGTAATTGTAAAATATTTATATGAGAACAAATATTTCAAATTTATTTTTACTACTCCTAAACAACTTTTAACAGACACAAATTCTGTAAAATCAAGTTTTTTGGTTTATAATAAAAAAAAATGTATTTACACGATTTCGGTTGTCTCGTTTTTCTTCTATTTCAACAAAAATTGTTTAAACGGAAAAAAAAGACTGAATGATTGAGATATTTCTTGTAAGCATTTAAAAACCATGAACATTAGGAGACTCCCTCACTCTCATCACTGTAAATTTCAAATATATGTTTTATTTTCAAATTAAATATTGTTTGCCAAAATTTCAACCCAGTATGTTTGTTTAGTTCTCAGAAAAAAGAAAAAAATGTTTTGTTTTATGTACAGCATTATTTATGGAATCAAAACAATACAATTATTACTAAAATTAATAATAACTCCACACTGTCTAACAATTTTCAGAAAGATATCCTCAACGCAATCAAATATGCCGGCCAATTTGAGCATGTCATGGAATCATTCTTGGCAACTGGAAATCTCAGATCAACGTCTGGTTTGGGACTCATGCAAGATAAAGGTCTCACCATTGTTCCCGAAAACATCAATAGAATGAGATACATGTCTCATTTTAAGTAAGTTATTTACATACAACCTTGCAATAGACTTAAATTAATTTATAGATTTGTCACTTTTAGGGTGTTCACTGTCAATACTTGGTGGAAAGGCATTATATTAATAAAAACACAATAATCCTTTGTACTTCATTCCACTTTATTTAATATGTCAGGACCGGTTTCGCTCATTACGAGCATCGTCAACTGATAAGAAATATAATTTAACAGTGCTATTTATACAAAAATGAACAGTTATAAACAACAATTGGCATTGAAAAGAAAATACCAATTACATTAAAAGTGATTCTAAAATAGCACAAAATTAAAATGCATCTAACATATAATTAAAAAGTCATCTCAGATTAATAAATTTAGAATGGGAATTGAAAGTAATTACAAACATAATTAAAATTTGGGAATTCTTTGACAAAGTGATACAATAAAAATAATGACATTAATAATGACAATAATATAGTGAATAGGCTTAATGATAGTTAAGAAAATTTCCCCTCTTCCAAGTAGTTGGTAAGTGTACATACTTAAACAAAATCGACAGCCAGGAAGATTCTGAAAAAGAAATTTTTCAAAGACCATATCAATTATAACAAAGATATATATATATATATATATATATATACATACCTATATATATTTTAAATTATATAAAAGAATAGTTAACAAGGGCTAATGCAATGGATAAAGTAACGGGGAACTAGCAAATATTAATTGATCGTTCAAAAGATCTGAATCAGGTAAAAATTTGAATCTATTGATTTCTAGGATTTCCTGTTTGTCTAGTTTGACAGACTTGTTATTTAAATGTAGAACTTTAAAATTTCTACTAATATCGAAAGTGTGATTATTTTGAAACAGATGGTTTCCAAATGAAGACTGTTCATCCCCTTTCTTAGCACAACTCAAATGCTCTTTGATTCTAATATTAAACGATCTACCTGTTTGACCAATATATTTGGCTTTACAGGAATCGCAGTTGAGTAAATATATACCGCTTTGGTTCAAAAAGTTTAACTTATCTTTAGAATTAACTAAAACACGACTCAAGTTGAGTGTGTTATAAAAGGTTACATTAAATTTATTTCTATCAATTTTCCTAGCGATTTTTTCTGTAACTCTACCCAAGTAATTTAATTTAACCCACTGTTTTACTGTAAAACAATGAATAACGTTAATCAATATACCCAATTCACCATGGAGTTGGGTGTAAATAAAATCAACTTTTTAGATTTAACTATTGAAATAGTAAATAATCGTCATACTTTCAAAATTTTTAGAAAAACGACTTACAGCGACAATATTATTAGTAGTTCTTCTAGACATCATATTTCGCATAAATTAGCTACCTTCCATTGTTTTATTCATCGACTTCTAATGATTCCGATGACTAAAGCAAATTTTGATTTAGAATTAGAAACCATTAAACAAATAGCAGTTAACAATGGTTATGCTACGGATATAGTAGATCGTCTTTTATTTAATAAAACTAAAAAACTTGCTCTTTTAAATGTTAGCTCTGGCCTGGTGTTGGATAAACCTGTTGTTATAAAACAGTGGGTTAAATTAAATTACTTGGGTAGAGTTACAGAAAAAATCGCTAGGAAAATTGATAGAAATAAATTTAATGTAACCTTTTATAACACACTCAACTTGAGTCGTGTTTTAGTTAATTCTAAAGATAAGTTAAACTTTTTGAACCAAAGCGGTATATATTTACTCAACTGCGATTCCTGTAAAGCCAAATATATTGGTCAAACAGGTAGATCGTTTAATATTAGAATCAAAGAGCATTTGAGTTGTGCTAAGAAAGGGGATGAACAGTCTTCATTTGGAAACCATCTGTTTCAAAATAATCACACTTTCGATATTAGTAGAAATTTTAAAGTTCTACATTTAAATAACAAGTCTGTCAAACTAGACAAACAGGAAATCCTAGAAATCAATAGATTCAAATTTTTACCTGATTCAGATCTTTTGAACGATCAATTAATATTTGCTAGTTCCCCGTTACTTTATCCATTGCATTAGCCCTTGTTAACTATTCTTTTATATAATTTAAAATATATATAGGTATGTATATATATATATATATATATATATCTTTGTTATAATTGATATGGTCTTTGAAAAATTTCTTTTTCAGAATCTTCCTGGCTGTCGATTTTGTTTAAGTATGTACACTTACCAACTACTTGGAAGAGGGGAAATTTTCTTAACTATCATTAAGCCTATTCACTATATTATTGTCATTATTAATGTCATTATTTTTATTGTATCACTTTGTCAAAGAATTCCCAAATTTTAATTATGTTTGTAATTACTTTCAATTCCCATTCTAAATTTATTAATCTGAGATGACTTTTTAATTATATGTTAGATGCATTTTAATTTTGTGCTATTTTAGAATCACTTTTAATGTAATTGGTATTTTCTTTTCAATGCCAATTGTTGTTTATAACTGTTCATTTTTGTATAAATAGCACTGTTAAATTATATTTCTTATCAGTTGACGATGCTCGTAATGAGCGAAACCGGTCCTGACATATTAAATAAAGTGGAATGAAGTACAAAGGATTATTGTGTTTTTATTATTATAGATTTGTATTCAAAGAAATGGATTTCTGTGATGTTTTCATCCTTTTATACTCACTTCCTCTATATCTATCTGATACTGAAGAACTGAGGCATAAAGAGAGCAAATAACTAACTACTATACCGTAATCCTCTGAAGAGTCTGTTTGAGCAAATGACTTGAACCTGTTCTCATCTTAAATATTTGTAAAAATGACCTATTTATTAGGACTCTATAAAGTCAACATTGGAATCTAAAACTTTTTAGAAAAAGTATGCATCTAGCATGAAGTGTGTGTGAAATATTAGTTGGACACTTCAGACTTGGTTATGTGATATTTAAAAATAGTATTATATTTCTTTTGAGTGTTTTTTTCTGATACGTAGTAACAATTATTTTTAGATCTGTCCATCGTGGTTCTTTCTTTTTGGGAATGCGAACCACAGAGGGAAGACAATTGCTGCCTGATGCTTGGGGCTTTATCTGTCCTGTGCACACGCCCGACGGTGCACCCTGTGGCCTTCTTAACCATTTAACAATGCAATGTCAAATTACACCATCGCCAGATCCCGCCAAACTTAAAAATATACCTATTATTCTTGTTAGTCTCGGTAAGCTTCTTCAGCAAGTGGAAAATAACTTTATACAATTTATACTCTTCATACGTTTTAGGCTGCCTTCAAAAGTTACATGCAACTTATGTTCATAATTTCATAATTATGCATACATGCAATTCCCAACGCCGCTGGAATTGTCTCAAGAGCCATTGCTTGAGACTTGGCGACTTGCACCGAAGTGTGCTGAAAATTTTAATATAAATAAACTCCAGAGATTTTAAAAGTAAATGTCCGCTCTATCTACGTATCTGCTAATTCCCGGAAGGCTGTAACACTTCCACCCATAATGCAGCCGACATTATATACATATGTAAATTGGAACCTCTATATTTGTCACCTCCGCCATCCAGCTTTTTTTTCAATTATTTTTGCATTAGTTACCAAGGCAACAACAAAACGTAATAAAATAAAGTTAGATTCAGAAAGCGTTTGCCCGAGTGTGAAAGATTCATAAGAAAGTCATGATTTGCCTCTTAATTCTCGCTCATCCTCGCTTGAAAATATCAACGACATGATTGACTACTTTATAATACTGTTCGTATTTACTATTTCAGGAATGATACCGCTGCTTTCACAGGTTGATTCAAGCACAAAAAGTGAATCGTTTAGGTACCCGGTCCTTCTCGATGGCAAATTAATTGGGCATCTTCCATTTAGCATCGCCAATAAAGTTCGAGACAAATTGAGAAAATACAAAATTGAGGGAGAAGATATTCCAAACACGTTAGAGATTGTTCTGGTTCCCAAACGTGCTGTAAGATTTTTTAATCATTTTACTAGCAATTCAGTGAAAAAAACTGCTTCACATTCGACTATAATTACAAAAATATATCGCCATGTGTAGATGTCCATTTATTGTAACTTAAGTATAATGTGCACATGTACGCCATTAATTGTCCCAAAATCATTATTGAATGAATTATAAACTTTACGAATAGAAAGTGAAAGTATTGATATATTGCATCACTCTTTTTTTCATGTTATGAAAATCTAAAGCACTTGTTGTCACCAACTTCAATTATAGACTTACATTTATTTAATCTGCCTGAAACCAGGCAAACAGTGTTTACAGCAAACACCATCTTTATATTAAGTACTAAAGTTATAAACATGAAACAATTGGGTAATGAAATAGTGCCTGGTATATTCTTTTATTCAAATGAAAATATGTTTCAATGCGTTTTCCATCTCATAGAAATAAATGTTGCTTAAATTTCTCATTGAAGGTATCAGCACAGTATCCAGGAATGTTCCTCTTCACAGGAGCTGCAAGAATGATGCGCCCGGTGACAAATTTGGCATTAAATAAAATAGAACTCATTGGAACATTTGAGCAAGTCTATATGGATATTGCTATAACTGGAAGTGAAATATACAAAGGTAACCTTTTTTGAATAAATGTATTTTTGAGAAACTGATAACCACCCTTCGTCCAGTTTCTTTTTGGGTTGATTTGGCGATTTCTTAACCCGAATCATTATTCATAGGCAGTCAATATTGTTCGAAACACTCTTACTTGGTGCACCCTTCCAACACAATAGAGTTTGAATGTCCAACACTTGTCATACACAAGACTGTCAAATAAAATGGCAATATACTCAATCGCTCAAGATCTCTTTTTGGATAATTTAAGAATAGAAGGGTAGGGATAGGACAGGACTAGTGATTAACTACTCGCTCTCATTGTTAAAGAAATTTAACGAGAAAACTTATTTTCCAAATAATCGCGAATAGACAATTTTGTTTTTTTTTTAATGTATAAAGTAATTATAAACTTACTCAAATATACCTAATGATTTACATGTCATATCCTCAGTGGCGAATTACCCCATAAGCGCAAGAGGCACATGCTTGGTGCCTCCAATTCCTAGTGGCCTCAAAAAAAGCATATACAGTAGAACCTCGATTATCCGGATTGTTTTCCGGAATTTTTTTTTTACGAATTTGCTAATTTTATCGTGGCGAATTGATTCCACCGTTGTTTACATATGTGATGGAGTGCATACCATTTTGTTCGTTGTTTTGCATTGTTCGAAATCGAAGAAGTCTTCCGGTAAAATATTACTATCAGAAAAAAACCCGAATGAATGATGAAATTTTTAAATGATGATATGAAAAACAGATCATTCCAAAAGTAAAAAAATATCAAAACTGCATAGATAAAAGAAGAAAAAAAATATTATTACTAGATAATGCATCATCTTATCTATCAATAGAATGTTTAAACCAGATCGATGATATGTTTACGTTAAAATTTCTGAGAGTTGGAATTTCTTAGATTTGTCAACAGTGAGAAAATCATGGAACAAATTCTTGTAAAGACTTTTAGAAAGTTCCAGTAACACACTAGAAATTGTTATAAGAGACATTATAGAAGCAATAGCACAAATTTCACAAGTGGTTAAATTTTGATACGAACAATCTTGGATTTTAAATTTTGAATGATGTGAAAATAATTAAGGAAATATTTGTCTAAACAAGATCAAAAAGACGAAGAAGAGATATGCAAAGAAAGTGATATTGGTCCTGCTCATTCTAAGAATTTTCAGTGCTTAGATGTCGCCATGAAGTGGTTTGAGAGCCAAGAAGAGTATCCCAGGACAACTTATATGTCTTAAAAGTATTCGCGATTTGGCAGCTTCAAAAAGAACAGCTAGCTTATTTAAGCGAAAACCAATAAATGAATTTCTTGATAAAAAATAATTTAATACTAAAGCTTTATGTTAATCTACACAAATAAAAATTATTTACACTGATTGTACATGTCTTTCCGTGTAACTTATGATTTTTTTTGATTATCCGGATAATCGAGGTTATACTGTATATAAAGCCCATATATTTTTCAATAATTATTCCTGATTTTGCATTTACATTTGCAAAGCTTCTATGCTATTCGAATAACTGGGCCTCCAAAACTTATTGCACCTGTAGCCTCCCAAGTGCGTAATCCACCACTGCATATCCTATCATAAAAGCTCTTTGTCTGTAGTACGATTTCACTATTTTAAACTGAAAATAAATCAGTGATAACATTTTTTTCTATTAGTCAATGTAATAGATTTATTTCTCATTCAAGCAATTACTTTTCATGCAGTATATTACTTTTTAGTAAAAATCATTTTTACAGAAGTCTAATTGATTGCCACTCTTTATTTTTTCATTATGATGTTATATTGTTGCTTTCAATTTCAGGTATCACAACGCATATGGAACTATCAAAAACATCCTTCTTAAGTAACCTCGCTCAACTTATACCAATGCCAGATTGTAATCAGTCGCCTAGGTGAGAATTTATTCTTTTAAAATAGTTATTTTTTTTACCTAGTCTACTCCCAATGTGCAGAATAAAATAAAACTGCTTGCTACTCAGATGCTCAATTTCTCTCATTTCAAATGAGCTTGTTTATTTTGACTTATTTCGCTATTCTGTCAAGTATTCAATATGTGTATTTAACCATGATAACTTACATATTGTAATTAGACACAAGTTGAATACACTATTATGATTTTTAAACAGACCCTGGATATAAACGAATGCCAATAATTAGGCTAATTATAGATATTTAAATTTTCTGATTGAATCACGTTTATTTTTTTAATAATAGTGTCTCATTCTTTTGCTCCATTGAGACATTGATTTAAGCTTGTCTTGATAAATTTTGAGGTTACCTAAATATATGTCTTAACATGATTTATGTCACTTTACATTATAGGAATATGTACCAGTGTCAGATGGGTAAACAAACAATGGGAACGCCTTCCCACATTTGGAATATTCAGGCTGAAACTAAACTGTATCGACTGCAGACTCCTGCTACGCCACTCTTCAGACCAGTTCACTATGACAGGATAGGACTCGATGAGTTTCCGATGGGAACTAATGCAATTGTTGCAGTAATTTCCTACACGGTGTGCAATTCTTTTATCATCCCTGTTTGCAATTATTAAATAAAATACTGCATCAAAAATATAAATACAGAAGCTGGGTCACAAGTATTTAGTTATCAATAAGATACGATATCACTTTTACAGTATGCCTATCAAAAAAAATTAAATGCTGTATTTTGTGTGATAATAACAATTTTCAAAGCATATCAAAAAATCTTGTCATCTAATTTTAAATACAGAATGTAAAAGATTTCTTGTTACTTTATTCATTATCACATATTGATTGAAACAAACGTGAAAATAAATGCAATCTGGATATCTCCAGCACACGGAAAACATTCATACTGATTCAATCTTATTGTTACCTGAACATTTATGATCCATTATAAAAGGGTTCTATGGCACAGCGGTTAGCGTTGTGAGTTTCCGTGGCGCATCTCATGGGCTCGGGTCAATTTATCGATATCTATTTGAAGGCATGGGTGTTTGTGATGTCTAAAAATTCCCCCCTCCCCCCCACCCTTTCTGACCCTTTAATAACTGGGCGTAGCTAGAGTGAGTAGTTAACCACTAGTCTTGTCCTAACCTTATTCTGTTATGAGTGACTGAGTAACAAACAGTTCTCGTAGAAATAAACTTCTGTTGAGATACTCCATTTGGCGACCGTATGCTACACATTGAGAGCGGACATGGATAAAAAAAAAACAATGACACTGCCAATATATATTTTATATTGCAGTCCGTGTTTTGTTATTACCTGGCTAGAATCTATCTTCTATTCGAAGTCACAAACAAATCTCTGATTTTTATTAGATAATACTGTATTAACGTTTATTACACAATCTGGTGGACACTTTATCTGTTAATTCCATAGTAATATTCTTGTCACTTCAACTTCAATATGAAATCTCTTGGCACCACCTAGTGCAATAACAAAATATTGAAAACCCTTTCTAATCTCGAATAAATTCTTCATTTCAATCATAGTTTTCAATTTACTTTGATGTCTCCAAATAACTTTACCTCACTTATGTGCTCAAAATACACCACAACTAAACATAAAGCATTTTTATACACAGGGCTATGACATGGAGGATGCTATGATTATCAACAAATCAGCTTATGAAAGAGGATTCGCTCACGGCTCAATATATAAATCAGAATTCATTGAATTGACGTCAGTTGGATCATATTTTTGCCGCGATCCCACAAAGGAAACTTTATTCGACAAGCTTGATGCAGATGGCTTACCATATGTCGGAGCAAAATTAAACTGCGACGATCCTTTTTATAAGTACTGTCCTCCATTTGTTATCGTATCTTAAGTAATCTGTGCTGTTTGCCAAATTCACTCAGGCCCTGTGATATTTGCCAACCCCAATTATCTGGAGTTGTCAAGACTAACATTTTCTACCCAGCACAGTAATTATGTGCTTCTCAATATTTCAAAAATATTATTTACATCATTTATCTCTCATTTTCAGCTTTTACGATGTTTTAGATGGTAAATATAAAATAGTAAAATTCCACCATAAAGAGGAGTCTTACGTCGATAATATTAGAGTGTGTGGATCTTTCAATCCAAATTCACCTAAAAGAATTTGCATCACAATAAGAATACCTGTAAGTATTTTTTTATTAAAAATCTCTTTTACTTTTAGTTCAATTTGAATCATTAAAAATTTTATATTCACATTTTTTGTCACCGGTTTCGACTTTCGACATCTTCAGGCATTCAAGTTCGTCCACAGGATGTTCTTGGTGGAACTATGTAACATAGGTATGGCTAGGGGCCAAAAAGCGAAAGACAGAATGTCAGAGGCGCTAAGTGGTGGCCATTTACACTGAACATGGAGGAGATATTGTGAAAGGAAATTGCACTAAATGAAACATTTTTTTTGTAGAGAAACCCATCAGTAGGAGACAAATTTGCATCACGAGCTGGTCAGAAGGGTATCTGTTCGCAGAAATGGCCTGCAGAAGATTTGCCTTTCACAGAATCTGGACTCATTCCTGATATTGTATTCAATCCTCATGGATTCCCCTCTCGTATGACAATAGCTATGATGATAGAAACTATGGCTGGAAAATCAGCTTCCGTTCATGGTTTGGTAAGGAATCATTATGTTTAATAGAAAGACTACTCATTGCATAGCTTCTATTTTTATTTCATTTGATGTAATTCTAATCTCTATCTTTCATTACCGTTATCTATCAAAAATTCATAGGTACATGATGCTACTCCTTTCAAATTCAATGAGAATGATACTGCAATTGATTACTTTGGACGCTTATTAGAAGCTGGAGGGTACAATTACTATGGAACAGAGCGAATGTACAGTGGCATTGATGGTCGAGAAATGAAAGCCGACATTTTCTTTGGAGTCGTCCACTACCAAAGACTACGTCACATGGTTTCTGACAAGTGGCAGGTGGGTCCATTATCACTGCTCTTCTACATTTAGTTTGATAAAGATGATCTTATTCACATAACACACAAATTAATTGAAATTAATTTTCTCTTAAACACATAAAATGTGATGTGAATTTATGTTTTTCACAATAATAAACATTATCGAATTGAAAAATTAAACTCTTGGTTTGTCTAAAGTTTTTGCTATATATAAAAAGAAATACTTGTGACACTCAATTCACCCTATGATGCTGAAAAGCGAAACTCAGCGTATTAACAAAATTTTGCATCTTTTAATATATGATTATCAAGTTGCAACAACATTCATAAGATTATATAATTAATAATTTAAATATCATTACATACATAAATAAAATATGTATAGGCATAATATGTACATATTTATTATTCTTCTTCATGTATTTTACTCGCCTCCGAAATACAGGTCAAAAATTCAATATCTAATTTACAATAAAATAAGGTTATCTTTATTTGAATGTTAACCCTTTGAGTGGTGAGCTAATTTTTGCTAAATTAGGCTTTTTTGTATATTTTGATTAGTTTTACCATTGATACACGCAAACCTATAAAAACACTTTTTTTGTTTATTGGTCAGTCTGGGAAGAATATTGAATAATATTTTAGAAGGTAGATCTTTTTTTATAATTTTACAACGCATAAATTTACAAACTCATTTTTACTTTTCAATAATTTTCAAGAAGCTATTAATTCCAATTTGGACCTAGACTTTTTTTTCTTTATTCTGTAAACATATCCCGCTCTACTGCCATTGATTCCAAGAAGGGAATCGCACTGAAAAGTAATTTTACGCTCAGATTTGTACAGCTACCGATTTGTGTACAAATATTCACTTTTTTACAAAATTATTTTGCTCATTTGCAACCAAAAATAAAAATAATAGATATAGATGTTCTTTATCCCCATCTGTGAATAAATAATTCAATCAAAAGCATGAGAATGGCAATGAACGTTAGACAACACAACATTCTGCCGCACGTATGCGGCGATACTCCTCAAAGGGTTAAATAATAGTTCTCTTAAATTTCAGGTCCGTTCTACTGGACCAATAGACGCATTGACACGCCAACCTGTGAAAGGACGTAGGAGAGGTGGTGGTGTACGTTTCGGAGAAATGGAAAGAGACAGTCTCATATCCCACGGAGCTTCATTTTTGTTGCAAGATCGACTTTTTCACTGTTCAGACAAAACAAGGGTAAACTTACATTTTAATCCTTTGCCTAATGTGGTATCATGTACAGCTGAATATAGAATTAAAAAACATATACTAAATTAAGTATTGAATGACTGCACATACTTGATCTCATTTCACATAAAGTATTTGTGAAATCTTATTAACCTGTTTGCTACCCAGCCCTAAGTCCTGATAATGTTCACACAGCCGACTGCCTCGAAAATAAGTGATACTCTTTCTTTGGTTTGCCTATACATAACAGTCATTATTATATTATTATGTCGATTACCTAGTTCCATAGAATGATAAGTCAAAAATTTGATGTTTTGAGTTACATTACCCATTATATTCGAAGACTTCTCTTCCTTAGCTCCATAAATGTTCAGAAAAAAATACCAGTTTCCTCTTAACAGGCAGATGTTTGCACACGGAAATAAAGAAATATAAACAATCTCTCAGTTCTGTATAAATATAACTCGAAATATTGTTCTATGGTTCTGTCAACGTTGCAATAAATTTGAATTTAATTGAAATAAATAATTCACCTATATACTTTCGATGGATTCGGCAGTAACTTTGTGGAAGTTCATTTTAATATAAAATAAAAATAACTTAAATTATTCCACATATAGTATAGATTATTCTACGTATCAATACATGGAATAATCTAAGTTATTTTTTATTAAATAATTCACCAATAAGATGAGAGCCATTACTTTTTTACAACTCAGTTTACATTTGTCAAAACTTTGGTCAGCCATATCTCAAAACTAACAATTTCTAGTTGTAACACTATGGAACTAGGGCATCGATTTGTTGATTTGGGTTATACATGATAAGAATATTGGACAAAAATATTATATGCCAATGATATAAGAAGTTACATATGGCAGTGAGAGTGTAACTGATACTGTCATTGGCTCTTTTAGTCAACAAGTGTAGCGAGTAGATTAATAGTACAATTAAGTATGTCTGAATACCCACACTAGTGTATTAGTGAAATTGATTAGGATGTAATTATTTGTTTTAGTGTCTGGTTTGTACGGAATGTGGAACCCTCCTAGGCCCCATGACCATAGTGTACAAGCAAGGTAGCCAGTCGGAAAAACGAGACTTCTGCAGACTTTGCCGGAAAGAAAGCAAAATCACCGAAATAGAGATTCCATACATATTTAAATACTTTGCTACACAACTGACTTCTGTTAATATAAATGTTAAAATGAATTTTTAAAGAACATTATTAAAAACACATTTTAATTACTTGTCTACTTTTTTCATTTTCTTTATTGTTAGAATTTTTATTACCCATTGGCTCTTACATTGTCAAGTTGACATTCCTGTGAAAGTCATCATTAAACAGCGCTTATATTTAATTTTTTTGTACTATTGCTACACACAAAAATATAAAAACTTTTTTTGGATACGGATCAATCTAGGAAGATCAAAAATTATTATTTTAAAAGGTAAATATATTTTTTTTGAGTTATTAAATGTAAAACAAACTAATTCATTATTACATTTAAATAAATTTCTAGAAGCTATTACTTTGAATTTGCGTCTAGATCTTTCTTCGCTCCCATCTGTGTACTGAGACACTAGTGATGTAGATTCAAGAAAGGTAATTGAACCAAAATGGAATGTTACGCTCAATATTATATCACTATCGATTTGTTTGCAAATGTTAAAAAATCTTTTATTCATTTGCAATACATAATAAAAATAATTTGATGGGTAAAAATCACTGATAGACGTGTGAAGTATCCATTTCTGAAGAAATGAAAATAATTCAATAAAGAATTTGAGAATGGCAATAAATAATTGATGACAAAATATTTCGCTGTACCAGTACGGTGATACTCATCAAAGGTTTAAAAGTGTAAGGTAAACTAATTTATCATTACTTTGAAATAATTTTCTAGAAGCTATTACTCCAAAATTGGGCCTAGATCTTTTTTTCTCTCATTTGTGCCCATGTGACGCTCTACTGACATCGATTCCAGGAAGGGAATCAACCCAAAACAGAATTTTACGCACAATATTATATGGCTACCAATTTATCCACAAATGTTGACCTTTATAAAAAATTCTTTTGTTAATTTGCAACAAATAATATGAGTGCCAAAAATCACCAGCGCTGCGTTTTTAAGTGTGAGTTTGTCAGTCTTCGGGAGAGCATGTGTTCTGTTTAAGTGCGGTGTATTGATATCTTGTACATCGCAATAAAGGATTGCGAATTGAAAGTGAATCTTCAGATTCATCTTGTCCTTTTACATAGGAGTGGATGAAAAGGACAAAATGTATTTGGATGAATTAAGAACATTAAAATACTGGAAAAAAGTTGCTTTCAACATATTCGGAAAAAAATGGTGTATTCAAATCCAATACTACAGGGAAAAAAAATACTAAACGTCAATTTATATCTGAAATTATAGAAGATATTGAAACGGAATGGATAGCTCACAAAAACAGTGAACTGATACAACCGGCATCATCCAATATGAAAAATTGCCCGGGCGCAATTTATGCCAAAATGAGATAAGGCGATCCAACCTCATATGCACTCGCTGTAAAAAGGGACTACATGGACTTTGTGTGGGAAAACACAATTGTGAAACGACATAATTTAATATTTTTAACATTTTTTGTAATAACATAAAATATTATTCTTTACTTGTTTAATTGCAAAAAGAATGATTAAAATTGGTTAATATTGAATATAATCATTGCATTTTTTTTTGATAACATACTTTTTTTTATCGAATAACACAAAATATCAGTAGCAATTTATGTACATACTTGCAAAATAAGCATAGCACTAAAACAGTTAAACTCTTTTATCCCGCTAGTGGGAGAACAAAGCTATCAAATTCAATTTTTATATCAAAAATTAACTTCCACAATGTTATGACCAAATCTCTAGAGAATATGAAAAACTTTTACTCAACATAACATAATATGTTGACCGAGTTATAATTGAGATAATGGATTCATTACCAAAGCAATTATTTCACTGACAGTCCCTACAACAAATCACAAGGTCAGTTCTTATCAGTATTGATTTTGCTGTACTAATATTTACGAGAATACTATGCACAACTTCCTAGTTTCACAAGGTCTTAATTACTTATTTAACAATGGCAATGAAAATAATCACTACTTCATATATCACATGATTCGGGTGTAGGAATGTGTTGTGAAACTGATTTTCTTACAGATACATCAAGGCGCCATTTTCAAATGTCATATTTTATATAGCATGGGTGGCCCAACTAATACTAACAATGTAAGCGTAATGTGTGCTAAGTGGTCATAAGAAAAATAGGAATTCAAAGTTAAAAATAATTTGTTTGAAAGAGAAACAAAATGTATAAATAATAAGACACGCTCAATTATTGTCTCAAAGCAGGTGGGAGACTAGAATTGACTACGCAATGTCAACCATGGCCGTGTCTTGGCCACCGCCGTTATATAGCGTTTGCTGAGTGGGCAGTTTCTATGACAGCAATCATGTTATGTACTATATTGACTTAACATCCTCCTAATATGTAACATAGAGAGAGCAGCGACAACATTTTATGTGATGTCATTCGTAGCAGCGTGAATATGAATATTAAACATGTGCTCTGCAAATACAAACATTTTGAGCGTAGCATGTACCCAAAAATTCACTGAACGCGACACCCTACAAAATATTATCTAACGAGGCTTTATGCTACGTTCTATGTACTATGGGTTCGTATTCTGGTTATTGTGGTCTTGTATGGTGATACTATTTTTATTTAGACTCCATATTAAGTTTAGTAACATTAGAAATTTGACTATATGCATTAAATTGTCGCCCAATTACATTGTGAATCTTATTTCAAAATAAGATGAAACAAGTCAAATTAAATAGAATCCCAATGGAAAAGCATGATTCTGTTTTATAGCTGGCACGCTGTGTAAACCTATTATCACATTTTGCAAGATAACTGTAAGTATAAAACATGAAATAGGACATCAAATATCATGCTACAAAGCTGTAAGTGTAAACTGTTTAAATTATGGGTTATCAACACAAAAAATATTATCTACAAATTTACAAATTACATTTGCAAACATGCTATTTTGAGATTAATAAGACTGTATACTGACAATTCATAGTGTCAAAAACACTGGTTATAGAAACACTTATAATATGACAAGACACATTATAATGAATTCAAATTTTTCTAAAAAAATATATAATTCTTAACATTTGAAATCATAATAAAAATAATAACTCAGTTGATAATGCTCGTGAGGAGCGAAACCGGTCCTGATCAAATAAATTTTCAAGTGGAAAAAGTACTAAAAATCTTTTATTATTTTTATTATAATGCCATTCCACCAAGTATTGACAGTGAACACCTTAAAAGTGATTTGAAATCATAATGTATCTGTCATATTATAAGTGTTTCTATAACCAGTGTTTTTGTGACACTATGAATTGTTACAGATATAACCAACTAGAAAATCTGCATATTGAACTAAAAGCACATTTTGTTTTGCTTGCCCATCAATAATTTGATGCATCAATGTAAAAATGCATTATCAAAGATAGCACACCTACTTACCACACTGTTGCATTAAGGCATGTAATATGATAACAGCTGATTAGTCATCAGATATAACTTGTAGCCAATATGTACAACAGAGATAATACGTAATGAACGTTGAAACCATGGATTAATTGCGAGGATAAGGGCAATGAAAGCAAAATTTTGATTTCACAAAATCAATTTATTGACAATGCGATACATTCTTCAAATAGATTTTTAATAACTTAACAAACTATTCCATTATATGGTTAATCCATTTGAGCTATTCGTGCATGACAGGAACATTCCGAAAAATCAATCACATATTACTATTTATCTGGCATCACCAGAACAATAAATTGTCATGAGAAATGGTAACCGAGTGTAAAGTTAATAATAATTATTAATAATCACTGCGTGGTAAATTTATAATAATTTAATTATCAGTAAATAAGTCTACAAAATGAAATGTAAAACTAAAATTTCATATTTTACAAAACAAATGTTGTATTATGGTCAAATACATTTGCGAATATTTATACAGCTCAGTTTTACACAATAAATTACGAAAATAAATAAAACTGAACAGTTGAAAAATTCTGCACTATGTCCGTTTTTAAATTAACATAAAAATATTTTTTAAACATGTGAATTGGGTGTCTAGATTTGTTATGTTCACTTGGTTGCTTCCTTGAGGTAAGCGATGAGATCAGCCCGTTCGTTTGGTTTCTTCAGTCCAGCGAACACCATTTTGGTTCCAGGAATATATTTCTTTGGGTTTTCTAGGTATTCGAAAAGGGTATCCTCATTCCAGGTGATTCCTGTAAATCAAATAGAAAATAAAATCCAGAGATGCAGATTGAAATTCAAGAAAAATTAGCCCTTTAACTTTATATTTTAGCAGCCTTAAATGGATTTCATCAACAGTCATTAGAATGACATTCTATATCTGATTTCTTATTGTGAAATAAACAATCTGTCATGTCACACCTTGTAAAATAATTCATCCTCGAAATGAAAACGATGTGAAGATATGTATCGCAGGCAACATTTGATATTATCTACATGTCACAAAAAAAAACCAAATATTATCTAATTAGGTAAATCGGTAATTTTTCATGCATTATAATATATTTGGTTTTTTTGATCAAGTTGCAAATCAACATCAACACTGCAACATATAAAGCCATATTGACAAAAAAATGGCTTTATTGTTTAAATATATTTAAACACTAAAACCAATAATATCAATATAAAACAATAATTACATTACATAGCCTGAAGATATGAGTAAAAGTATATTATGTAAGAATCGGTAAATTATCAAATTTAACCTTTAGAGGAGTGAATAGATTTATACAAACCTTACTTTAATTTACTGTCTTTTCTTAACATGACAATTTTGTGACTTTTTCCCAATGAATATATGTAATTCATACTTAGAGCACATATATGCTTACAGACAGTCGCTCCTGTGTTGAGTTTAAAATACTTTAATACTCATTTACAGACAAATGGCGCCGACGTACATGTACGTACATACTCCTCCAAAGGTTAACAACTTGTTAAAAGTGATAATTTATCACGGGGATGGATAGGCACTTTACCTTTGGCCTTGTTGGCATCGGTGTAAGAGAATCCGGCGGATTGTCCGGTTTTGCGGCCAATAAGTCCGTTTAGGTTCGGGCCCACCTTGTGCTTGCCGCCAGCTTCAACCTTAAAAAGGAGAATAAAGTGATAAAACCAGTAGTAAAGGTTGCTCCGATAGATCAGCTTTAAAGCTTTTCAGCACAGCCAAGGCGCTTATAGGTCAGCCTTCGAGGCTAAGAGTTTAAAACGAAAAAAAAAATACAATAATTGTATGAAATTAAATTGTTGAACATTACATAATTTGTGATATTATTCAAATATTCCGATGCGATTCAATTATCTTTTGAAAGATTATCCAAATTTTTCCTTTTAAATTAAAAGATTATCTAATTAAGATAAGATACTATTATCAAATATAATAATGCTCCATTTTGAGACATAAATATAATATATGAAGACAGAATTAATAATTTGATTTATTACCATTTGATCACTTGTACATTCAATCAAAACATTTGAAATCAACAAAAAATTGTGTTTTGCACATTCGGTATTATATAAAAACTCATGATGAAGCAAATAAAAAAAAAAATGGCTTACGGTGTGGCATTGCGCACATCTCTGCACAAACAGCTTCTTTCCATTCTCGCTATTACCAGCTGGGACACCCATTGTCAAATTTGTACACGGAAGATTTTATTAATTAATCTGAAAAAAGTAAATAATTAATATTAAGTTTATTATGATGATCAAACACCTCATCAATGTTACTTATTTACGTTTGATTGTTTTCGTTGTATTGTCAAATAAGTTTTTAAAAAAACCCATGGAAAATAACTGACAAATTTGACATCCATCAATTTAATGTGGCTGCAAATCTTCCCAATATCTATTGCTAACCATTAGTGCTACAGCAACACAGTGCTTATTCTAGGTATTAATATAAAAATAAGTTTTTATTACTTTGTTATTCCACTGATAGATTATTAATTGTGACGTGTTGTGCTTTTTTAAAAATTATCTTCAAACTTACTCAATCATAAGAATATTTATAAATATCTATGCAATAACAAGTTATCAAATTTTATTTAAATACTTTTTAAACCTATTTTATTGAATACTGTACGAAGTCGTTTTTTAAGATTACCTACTGTATTATTAGAAGGCGGGGAAATATTAGAAAAAACAGAACATGAAAGAGAACACCCAAAACCCAATCCCTATTCTATGGGATAACTAATGATGTGGTAAAATAAGTAATGGAATATTTATTTCAAATATATTTAATTGAATATATAATAATCAATTTAAACATTCATAATTCTGTTTTCATTATGTTTGTTTTTAAATTTCATAATAATGAATGTGTAATATCGTAAAAAATAAGTACAAATTTCTTACATAAGTTTGCCCTTATTGGAACATGGTGCGTCCCAAGATCATTTTGAAACTGTGTTAGTGGACCACGGCCAAACGTTACGTAATTGTTTAAAATTACTTAAATCAATTACAGAAAGGAGTGTCATACAATAAAAAAAAGTAAGCAAAGTCACATAGTCGTTTTATTTTACGTGACAGATAGTCAGAGATAAAACAGAAATGTTCAATGGTTAAAACGACAGTTGTTGGAGATTTCTACGAAATCGTTAAATTCGATTGAATAAGGAACGGCAGCTTGTATGACAATTTTACACATAAATCGAATCATTTCATTAGCTCAGATAACAAAAATTAGAACGAAAAAATATGATGAAATATTAGATAATTATATGAATTGCTCACTAACCTGAAGCGCGCCCTTGACGAACGATAGTAAAATAATGACTCCGCGAAGGAAGTACGTAGAGCTACTCTGACTGCGCGCGCACGTGGGATTTAATTTCGCTACCCGCCACCAGACTCAACTCAACTAGAATGTCGCTATTTTATACAGCCATCTAAAGTTTATTATGAAAATTCAAAATATGCCTAACTGTCGGTAAACCAATAAAATAATTATGTTAAAAACTGTAACATTTTTAAACTCTTAATTCAATACGTAATGATACAAATATAGAATTGAACAGTATAATAATGTTTATATTTACCAGTGGCGTACGGTGGGTGTTGATGTAGGGTGTGCTGTAAAGTGTAAATGACATATTTTTTCAAAAAAGACGATTTTTTTAACATGAATTTTATTTTTATTTATTTGTACAATTCTTCTTGTGTTTAATTCTTCGCGACATGAATTTTTCTATTACACTATCGTAAAACGTGCCTTCTTGTTTTAATTCAACTAGCATCCTTTTGTTCTACATAAATTAAATTTAGACTACACAGTCAGGCCTTGTGTACTTCGATAGCTTCTTATTGGGAGTTAGTGCGCGCCTAAAAACGCTATGAGTTTGCAACCAATACAACACGTGTGAGCTAGAATGAAAGAGATCGTCCTGGGTCCTTGAAATTTCAAACAAAAACATGACTTTGACGCGACGCCTGCGCAGACGGGTCAAATGTATGCAACTGTACGGGATCACGAGGCGAGCGGCAATCGTATTGAACGCCTTGAGTGATTGCATATACGATTCACTGCCGCTTGCAAATACATTTTAAATATATCGCTTCATGATCGTCTTCTTGACAGGCAAACGGCGCACGACTTGCACACCCTGAATATACGCCCCTGATATTTACCATTGATTACTACATAAAAATCGTATGCCAACGATTTTTTTTTCATTTCACTTTTTTATTTAGATTTTCATAGCACAATAAAATAATAATTGTTTTTTTTTAAATTAATTTTTACTAATGTAAGGATAATTCCTCTAGTAACTATAGCTATCTTAAAACTGGGGTGCAATCGTCCACGACTAGGTAATGTGTGTTTCTTATGCCTAATGGGCATAAGGAACACACGTTACCTAATCGTGAACGACGGAGCCCCAGTGTATAGTTTGCTTATCTTTGGTAAACATCCTGGTTACTGTCATTCAATTTTAGTACAAGTATATTGTCTATGATTTTAGTTTCTGACATTTCAGACCTCGCTAGTTCTCTCTCCTAATTAAATTTGTTATTGGCGATATGTTTACAATTTTCTAAAAAAATATAAATTCATTAAATCTGTGAATCTATTTTTGTAGGCCTGTGATCATCTGATAATATCGGTAAGCGATAGTTTTTTTTTATAATTGTGTAGTTCGAGTGTAATTTTTTAAATTTATTTCGCTTACGTTATTGTACTGTTTTCTTGTTTACCCTTATTTTTTTACCGTAGATTTGACGTTAAACTAATGGATGTCAAGAAAGGATAAAGCGATTGACGTCCATCGATCCATAATTTATAACACAGAAGATAAACATGACGAGCGAAAATAAAATTGCCCTTAATTTTTACGACAGCCTATTACGCGAATCCGATGTTGATTTACTCACCGGGCCATATTGGCTCAACGATACAGTCGTATCTTTTTATTTCATGTATCTTGAAAAAGTATTATTTTCAAATGAACACAGTTTACTTTTTGTATCCCCAGAGGTAACTCAGTGCTTAAAACTCATTGCACCTTCCGAGGTTGGTGTGTTTTTAGATCCACTCCAAGCGCAATCAAAGGAATTCGTATTTTTTGCTTTGAATGACAATGAATGTCCTGATACAGCAGGTGGCAGTCACTGGAGTCTTCTTGTGTATTCAAAACCAGAGAAGGGATTTTTCCATTTTGATTCCCTATCCAGTTTAAACATTGACTCTGCCTGCACATTAGCTCAACATCTAACTCCATATCTTGCCGGACCAAAGAAGGGTTAGCCCACATTTCTAGTTTATTTTACCAAAGCATTACGGAATAATTTGTATCTGTTAATTATAGTGGCATCGGAAACTAAACACAGATAAAATACTGAAATACTCGCACATGTTTTAAAAAACTTTGCTTTCAAAAGATATTGTTTTGCTCCTTAGTCGTTATCATTCTTCATAATTTTCATTTTAAATTACCATCTTGTCAAAATATAAAAAATATAAAAAATATTAACATTCAACATATTGCTAATAACTATTTGTTTCATTGATTTAAAAACTTGATAAAACTTCTTTATAATTAGGTAAAAAAAACAAAGTATTTAGTCCCATAAGAATTATATTAGTTAGTTGATAGCTATTTCAACTTCACGTCAGCTTCAGAATTGTTCTATTATGTATATAATGCTGACCATGGTGTGAAACAAAAATAACTATCAATTTGATTATATGTAATTTTTGTGAAACTAAACATTTTGTTATTTTAACCTAATTATTCATTTTATGTTGTTTCTGTTGAAAATACTCACTTGCTCAATGAAAATAAATGTGTTAATAAAATGTTAAGTAATACGTTCCATACAATTCATTATAACGCATTACTACTCCATTATTATATAATAAGGCAGCAAGTGGGCACCTTTTTGTGTTCCTTATGTTGATCAACTTACCACAAAAATAAGATTTATTTTACACAAATAATATTCAAATCTCATCGCATTCTGTCTGATATTTTTAGTGTACCGCACATATACTCTTGGCTATGGTATACTGTTTTTTCAATTATGCTACTGATGCCTCTATAATTGGCAAGATAGTCCTGATTCATTTTCTGCAATATTATATTATTTTAAATGTGATGTCTGTTTTAGGTGAATGTAACGTGACAAAAATGGAATCTCTTTCTCAAGCGAATGTTTATGATTGTGGGATACATGTATTGTGTAATGTTGAAATGGTAGTCCGATACGTTTTGAAGAATGCCAAAATACAAAATTGCGGTCTCTTGGACATAGAGTCCGTTAATAGAAAACGTCATGATATTCTCAACATTATTAATGAACTTGCAGCAATAAACTTATCATGAAATACATATCATAAATAATCTCATATTTCCTTTTTTGGTCAGTTAATTTAGTTATTATTATTATATTTTTTGTTTGCTTGAATATTTACTTATGTTTTTTATGTTTATATAAATCTAAGCAATTTGTCCATGATTATTTGGAGGGACTGGAACAGTATTTTTTACATAGTGTTGTTGATTTTTTTTACCTAGTTTATTGGTGAACTTAACAAAGTTACCAAAAGATGTATCTTTATTGTTACACTAAATTTACAAAACCAGAACTTAAGACTGATAACCCATTATAAAGTTTTTTTTAACTGGGGTCAAACTAAAGCAAGACCTGTAAAGTCACTAACAAAATTGGTGAAAATGGGCTTCCAGTAAACGGATATGATAAAATTAGATTTAAAAAAAAAAACAAAAATGATGCCCTGCCCCTGACTATCTTTTGTCCTAAACAAACATTGAAGAATTTGCTGTGAAAAATATTCAAAACAGGATGGGCTTAAAAACACTTGCGATGCCGAAAAGAGCACTGCTTTCTAGAGAAGTACATTTTACTTTTTGTATCACATCACAACTGAGCATGACAAGTGATCGTTGTTTACGAATATGAGAGGATATAAAACATGATTTTGTTCAATCTATTCCATTTCGTATCCTACTATGAAATACTTCTGAAAAGATCTATGTTCCATTTGACTTATTCGAAGACCTATATGAAAAGCTCATTTTGAATTCAGGCATAAATAATGCTAGAATGAATTATTCTCGACTAAAAGAAATGTTAAACTGGAAACTGAATGATAAACAACAGAATTGGTAAAAAAAACTCTGAATGTTATAGAAATTGATTTTTGAAGTTGCACCATATAATTAGGAAGATACCATCTAACTTAGTTGGGAAATTGTTATCTGTTCAGATATATGGAACCCTTCTTAAATGTTACCTGGTAGAAAACCATAAAAAAGGATTATAAGAAACCTAGGAATCAAATTTTATGAAATGATATCACGAAACAAAACTAAATCTAATCATAAAATTAATGGTTTTCTTTCTGGTCCCTCTAATAAATCCCTTAAACAATCTTTTTGTTATCTCGGTCACTTCCATTGTTGTTTCAATTTTTTTTAATTTTAATTGCGGCTCACTCAATTTCAAAAAAAATATTCAATACTATTTTTTCTGAAATCTAATCGACATGCCTTACTTTTTAGTCGTTTTTGACAATTCCAAGTTGCGCAGAGTTGTATCTATTATATAACTAGACTAAATATTTCTTCTATAAGTAACAGAAGAATACAATGTGTAAAAATGCTGTGTATAGTAAAATTTTCTCAACTAATTTATGGTAAATATTTCATCTTCTATACATCAATCGATTTAGAGAATACGTTATGTGAAGCATGCCGATTTAAAGGAGGTCTACCCAATCATTTTTATTTCATTAATACAATTTAATTGTGACCTAGATACAATACTCATTAATTGTCACTTACAAAAAAATAATATATTAAATATGTTAAGAATAAATAATTTAACTTTCCCTGTGAAACATCAACACTGAAAGTTGACTCTTAATCTGTTTTGCCAAAATCAGATTAATTAAACATTGCCTAATATAAATTGACATTAAGTTAAAATAATTATAGTTTATCATTATTCAACTAATATATCTGCTTTTACAAATAAGTATAATAATGAAAATTACTGTGATTAGTTTTTTTTTGTAGTAGAATAAATCTACCTGATAAACTATTATTTGTGCCAATAAATTTAACGCTTTAAATCAAATATTACTGCAGCTTTTTTATTTATTTTTAGTTTATTTAGTTTTTAGCTAGTCATTACCCAAAGAAAACCACATTTACCCGATTCGTCAAACGGAAAGTGATTTTATGTCAATAAGCTGATCTCGCTACAAATTTTATAAAGCGTTAATAAAACAATGTTCCCGTTTAAAATGATCAAATCTTCAATTGGAATACACATTGATGACAACAGTATACAATATCACCACTTATGATTTTAAAAAATCAAAAGAGAATTATAACTGTTCATTTGTATAAGTACCTATAGTATATATTAAAAGACTGCAATAAAGATTTATTATTTTTTTCTCTTTTGAACAATATATCAATAAAATCTAGAGTTCATTTCCTCGTACATAGTTTCATTTTATTTATGAGAGCTTCTTCACTGTTGAAATCATATTTGATACTAATTGAAAGTAATGGTAAAAAATGCAATTATTTCACATCAGTAAAACTAAAAATTAAATTTTAAATTATTTTATTACAATATGAATATAGACAAGCACACAAATATTAAACAGAAATCATAGAGTATTTATTGTTATCGTAGGTTGGTAAGTGAAAATATATCACAAGGAATTTAGTTTCCACATTGTTACGTATTTACACATAAACAAGAATGAAGGAGAATACTTCTCTACTATATTTGTTATAAAAATATCAGCTCTTTGATGTAAATAAATTGTTCTGTATAAATAAATATTATTAAACATTTCAGGTATCCAACATTCTAAAAATATTATATATCTGCTAATATAAAAAATAATTCTTCAGTTTATTAAATTTTCATCATTGGTTGACTTCATCTATATATATAAAACAAAGTGGGGTTATTTACACCACGTATATCTCGAGAATTAGACCACGGATTTCAATGATCTTTGCTTTATTAAATTCGTATGGGTCTAGAATAGCAGAATAAGCATTAAAACATCGGAAAAATATCACGGAAAAGAAGTTATAAAGAAAATAAATATCTCAGTACAATACGTTTTTTTAAATTTTTCGAATCGAACGCGGAACATGACGTATGCAGTTTATGCTTAATACACTAGGTGGCGTTGGTTGTAAAATTCATTTGTTTCATACTTTGAATTAGAGATGTACCGACGAACTTGGACGAACGTGTCAGAATTTCGAAACTAAATCTTCAATATCCATTTAAAAAAAAAACTTTTAGGAATTTATGTTTCATGTTCATCACCGTCGCTAAAATATATACTGAAATGTGAAAAGACGAATGAAAGTACATAAAATCAGAAAGTATGTAAAAAAAAATCAGTATACTTTTCATGTATATTATATTGTTATTGAATACTATCAAAAATAAAATATTTTTGATCCCCATATACAGTCAATCCTGTTTTTATGCAATTTCAAAGTAATGCGGTTTTTTAGAAATGCATTTTTTTAAATGTACCATATTTTACGATATATAAAAATGTTAAATATTACATTGAAAGCATATATCGTTGTATTTTGGATAGAATAGAGAGAATCATAAACACAACCGACATTTGAAAAAAAATACGATTTCGGACTGTTTAAATCATGTTGCATCTGCCATCGCTGAATTAAGGCCACCTACTTAGGTGTGTTACAGTCGATAAAACCATTGAAACATCGGTAATATCAGCTGAAATGATTACTTTAGCACACGAGCTTGGTGAAGAAAGGCTTGATACCTTTAGCGAAAATTATATCGACGAATTACTTACAGATAAAGCTATAAGTGACAAAGATGTCAATAATTTAAATTTAATTATTGACAAAAAACCAGAAAACAATGACGAACTGAAAGAAATTCTGCGATCATTCACTGCGAAAATAATTGAAGAAGGTCTCCGACTTTTCAGTAAATTAGAAGATCATTTCTTTCTAAATGATTCAAATTCTGATCGCGCATTCAAGTTTCAACGATAACTTAAAAAAAATTATATATGGGTATAACCAGTGCTTTTTTTTTAAAAAAAAAGGTGCCGGAACGCACTTTTTTCGAGCATTTTCTAAGAAGGTATATTATTTATTATATATTCGAATATCATTTTGATAGAATTAATGACGGCTTTTCATATAATGCATAGAAAATAAAACAAAATATACATATTTTAAAATAGAAAAAATAAAATTAAACATTTATTAAAATTTCGAGAAAAAAAGGTGCCGGAACGCCGTTCCGCCGCGTTACAGGGTAAAAAATTCCTGGGTATAACAAACTGCATAACCAATTAATTATCGAAAAAGAAAATCTGAACAAACTCTGATCACTAATTTCATTGTTAGAAAACAACCATACCATGTGTGGAACATTAAACAAAAAAATAATATTTTTTTTTCTAATGTAAGATAATCTCATAAATATAATATTGAAGATTTGGAAAATGTTGCGTTTTTTGTTATATTGAGAATTTATATCATTTCGTAATATAAAAATATGAAACTTTCGTAAAATTATAAAAAAGTATTATTTGAATAATTTTGAAAAGATCCCTGTCACTATGTTAGTGACATGCATTGAGAACAAATATATCCTAGACCAACACATTCCTTAGCAACAGCCTTTGTTTGACAGTTACTGTCAAACAAAGTAGTCGTTTGTCAACATTGTGAAGATGTAATTTTATTATTTAAAATACAGTGAAATAAAGAGGTACTAGCTATGCCAAGTATAATACTTCTAAACCAATTCGTAAGAGTGCTCGGAATGGTTTTCTAAGAGTCTTTCAGTTCTGTGAACATGAAAAATCTGAAAAAAAAACCAATAATTCCCTTCGGGTCGACATCATTGAATCACTTCGAACTGTCAATGGCGTAGTATGCCCAACATTTCGTGCTGCGTGTCAATAGCTCAATTTGCTTAAAAACTATACTCATTGGGACATGACAATCGCTGAAGCAATTGTTTCTGCATCTCCAAGTCAGATACGCACATTATTTGCTATCATTATTTTGACATGCTTCCCATTGAATCTACGAGAACTGTGAAACAAGTACAAGAATGACATGTCCGAAGACAATTTACACCAAATTCGCGTCAGTTCAGGGAATCCCGATCTCGAGGTGAATGAGGAGATACATAACCAGGCGTTGCTTTTGATCGAAGATATGTGTTACCTCATGCGCTGCATGATGCGTCGCCAGATCAAAGAATGAACGACGCTTTCAATCGAGAATCGGAACGTAAACGTAAATATGATCGAGATGCATTGAACCAATCACTTCGAACGAATGTACCTTTGTTGAACCCCCAACAGAAAGTGTACGATACTTTAATGAAGGCAATTGATGAGGGAAATGGTGGCTTATTTTTCCTCCGCATTGGAAGCACTCAACTGAACTATGAAAGATCAGCGCAATGACTCAAAATGTTTTGGAGACGCAATGATTCTACTATCTGGCGATTTTCGCCAAACACTACCAGTCATTTCAAGATCGACCGATGCCGATGAAATAAACGCTTGCCTTAAAACATCGACTCTGTGGCGCTATGTGAAGAAACTTCAGCTAACGACAAACATGCGAGTTGTATTTCTAAACGACCATCTGCCGCAGATTTCTCCAAGCATTTGCTGACTATCTGTAACGGCCGTGTTCCTGTTGACGAATCGAACGGATTGATTTCGATTCCACCGAATTTTTGCAATTTCGTCTCAACGAAGGACGGCTTCATCAACAAAATGTCCAAAACATTTAATCACAAAAAAAAAAATAAAAAAAAAAAAAAAAAAACAAACAAAAAAAAAAAAAAAAAAAAAATCGCACACCCCCTCCCATCCCCCCATTCCCACCCTCTCACCCCACCCCTAACATCTCCAACACCCACCACTCCCTATCTACCTAAAAATCATTCACACCCCCCCACGCACCACCACACCCTACTGAACACCCCCCCCCCCCCCCCCCCCCCCCCCCCCCCACCCCACAATCCCCCAACGTCCCTACTCCCAACCACCCACTTCACCCCCACCTCCACCCCCCCCCACTCCCCCCCCCCCCCCCCCCCCCCCCCCCCAACAATACCCTCCCAATTCGGTCGAGTGAAACGAGCAATTCTTGGAGGCTAAGAAAAAACATATGGAGCATTTAAACTTCACAATTCAAAATCAAATCGTTGATCTACTGCATTACTTTAAATCTATCGACTGTGCCACGTGAATAACATCATTTCAATGTAATTTAAATACTTTTCTTTTTGAATTTTGAACAATTATTGAACTTAATTCATTTTGAGTAT
>CM062822.1:34435386-34454694 GCA_031772345.1 Himalopsyche anomala | reverse complement strand
TTCAATAATTGTTCAAAATTCAAAATGAAAAGTATTTAAATTACATTGAAATGATGTTATTCACGTGGCACAGTCGATAGATTTAAAGTAATGCAGTAGATCAACGATTTGATTTTGAATTGTGAAGTTTAAATGATCCATATGTTTTTTCTTAGCCCCAAGAATTGCTCGTTCACTCGACCAATTGCGATTTTTGTGATTAGGTGTTTGGGAACATTTTGTTGATGAAGCCGTCCTTCGTTGAGACGAAATTGCAAAAATTCGGTGGAATCGAAATCGATCCGTTCGATTCGTTCACAGGAACACGGCCGTTAGAGATAGTCAGCAAATGCTTGGAGAAATCTGCGGCAGATGGTCGTTTAGAAATACAACTCACATGTTTGTCGTTAGCTGAAGTTTCTTCACATAGCGCCACAGATTCGATGTTTTAAGGCAAGCGTTTATTTCATCGGCATCGGTCGATCTTGAAATGTCTGGTAGTGTTTGGCGAAAATCGCCAGATAGTAGAATCATTGCGCCTCCAAAACATTTTGAGTCATTGCGCTGATCTTTCATAGTTCGGTTGAGTGCTTCCAATGCGGAGGAAAAATAAGCCACCATTTCCCTCATCAATTGCCTTCATTAAAGTATCGTACACTTTCTGTTGGGGGTTCAACAGTGGTACATTCGTTTGAAGTGATTGGTTCAATGCATCTCGATCATATTCACGTTTACGTTCCGATTCTCGATTGAAAGCGTCGTTCATTCATCGATCTGGCGACGCATCATGCAGCTCATGAGGTAACACATATCATATCTTCGATCAAAAGCAACGCCTGGTTATGTATCTCCTCATTCACCTCGAGATCGGAATTCCCTGAACTGACGCGAATTTGGTGTAAAGTGTCTTCGGACATGTCATTCTTGTACTTGTTCCACAGTTCTCGTAGATTCAATGGGAAGCATATCAAAATAATGATAGCAAATAATGTGCGTATCTGACTTGGAGATGCAGAAACAATTGCTTCAGCGATTGTCATGTCCCAATGAGTATAGTTTTTAAGCAAATTCAGCTATTGACATGCAGCACGAAATGTTGGGCATACTACGCCATTGACAGTTCGAAGTGATTCAATGATGTCGACCCGAAGGGAATTATTGGTTTTTTTTCAGATTTTTCATATTCACAGAACTGAAAGACTCTTAGAAAACCATTCCGAGCACTCTTACGAATTGGTTTAGAAGTACTTGGCATAGCTAGTACCTCTTTATTTCACTGTATTTTAAATAATAAAATTACATCTTCACAATGTTGACAAACGACTACTTTGTTTGACAGTAACTGTCAAACAAAGGCTGTTGCTAAGGAATGAATGTGTTGGTCTAGGATAAATTTGTTCTCAATGCATGTCACCAACATAGTGACAGGGATCTTTTCAAAATTATTCAAATAATACTTTTTTATAATTTTACGAAAGTTCATTCTAAATTTTCATATTTTTATATTACGAAATGATATAAATTCTCAATATAACAAAAAACGCAACATTTTCCAAATCTTCAATATTATATTTATGAGATTATCTTACATTAGAAAAAAAAATATTATTTTTTTGTTTAATGTTCCACACATGGTATGGTTGTTTTCTAACAATGAAATTAGTGATCAGAGTTTGTTCAGATTTTCATTTTCGATAATTAATTGGTTATGCAGTTTGTTATACCCAGGGCTTTTTTTACCATGTAACGCGGCGGAACGGCGTTCCGGCACCTTTTTTTCTCGAAATTTTAATAAATGTTTAATTTTATTTTTTCTATTTTAAAATATGTATATTTTGTTTTATTTTCTATGCATTATATGAAAGGCCGTCATTAATTCTATCAAAATGATATTCGAATATATAATAAATAATATACCTTCTTAGAAAATGCTCGAAAAAAGTGCGTTCCGGCACATTTTTTTTAAAAAAAAAGCACTGGTTATACCCATATATAATTTTTTTAAAGTTATCGTTGAAACTTGAATGCGCGATCAGAATTTGAATCATTTAGAAAGAAATGATCTTCTAATTTACTGAAAAGTTGGATACCTTCTTTTATTATTTTCGCAGTGAAGGAACTGGAATTTCTTTTAGTTTGTCATTGTTTTCTGGTTTTTTGTCAATAATTAAATTTAAATTATTGACATCTTCGTCACTTATAGCTTTATCTGTAAGTAATTCGTCGATATAATTTTCGCTAAAGGTATCAAACCTTTCTTCGCCAAGTTCAGGTGCTAAAGTAATCATTTCAGCTGATATTACCGATGTTGCAATGGTTTCATCGACTGTAACACACCTAAGTAGGTGGACATAATTCAGCGATGGCAGATGCAACATGATTTAAACAGTCCGAAATCGTATTTTTTTTCAAATGTCGGTTGTGTTTATGATTCTCTCTATTTTATCCAAAATACAACGATATATGCTCTCGTTGTAATATTTAACATTTTTATATATCGTAAAATATGGTACATCTAAAAAAATGCATTTCTAAAAAACCGCATTACTTCGAAATCGCATAAAAAAACCACATAAAAACAGGATTGACTGTATATGGGGATCAAAAATAAAATAATGATTTGATAGTATTCAATAACAATATAATATACATGAAAAGTATACTGATTTTTTTTTACATACTTTCTGATTTTATGTACTTTCATTCGTCTTTTCACATTTCAGTATATATTTTAGCGACGGTGATGAACATGAAACATAAATTCCTAAAAGTTTTTTTTTTAAATGGATATTGAAGATTTAGTTTCGAAATTCTGACACGTTCGTCCAAGTTCGTCGGTACATCTCTAATTCAAAGTATGAAACAAATGAATTTTACAACCAACGCCACCTAGTGTATTAAGCATAAACTGCATACGTCATGTTCCGCGTTCGATTCGAAAAATTTAAAAAGACGTATTGTACTGAGATATTTATTTCCTTTATAATTTCTTTTTCGTGATATTTTTCCGATGTTTTAATGCTTATTCTGCTATTCTAGGCCCATACGAATTTAATAAAGCAAAGATCATTGAAAACCGTGGTCTAATTCTCGAGATATACGTGGTGTAAATAACCCCACTTTGTTTTATATATATAGATGGCAATATTGACATTACGTAAGTATTGGTTTTTATAGTGTAGGTAGATAAATCAAAAATAGAATTACCAAAATATAAACCAATTTCGAACGGTTTGCAATATTCCCAACGGTAAAATATCTACAGGAGTTGAAAGAGTAGAAAAATAATTCCCCTTGATAGTGTCAAACCTTCCAAAAATCCGACATTTTATTATTATCAAGTTGTGGGTATTTAAATGCTTTATATAAAAATCCAAAATATTAATAAAAAAAAAAACCATTAATGTGAGCTTCCGGTATTGAATATTTTCTGTAAACTCATGAAACCTCGGGTTCAATTAATTAATTTCAACAGAAATTTCCATGAATAGCCCAACCCTTTTGTTTGCCGACATTTTTTTTGTAAAGTATTTCATGTAATTAACAGCTGTTGATTCGATAAAATGTACATATTATTAGAGTGGTTAATTTATCTTTCTAAGCTCCCTCATTCGGGTCTCGTATGACACGGTACTTATACAGCACGGTTTAAATTTAACACGGTGGACGAAAGAAATTGTGACACATTTTTGTGTTAAAAAAAAAAAAAAGATTTTTATTACTTTTTCCACTTAAAATTTAATTGATCAGGACCGGTTTCGCTCCTCAAGAGCATTATCAACTGATAAAGAAAATAAATTAAACAGTGCTATTTATACAAGTTAAATTGAAATAAAAAGGTGTAAGCAATTACTAACAATTGAAAGGATTTACAAATTACATTATAATTACACAAAATTATAGGTGTTAAGCATTTTAATGCATTTTAAAGAAAACGTATAACACGTACAATTGGATAAGCTTGATTAAGTGTAATTATACTCGATTGATTTTCTCAATAAATTGTCGTTAACTTTGAAACACCTCCCATTCGTAAATATATTTTTTTAAGGAGAATATTTTTTACATTGATATACTGTTCAAAATATCATGTAACAACAGGTTTAATGAAGCGAAACGTGTCTTTTTATTAACTGTCTCGTAGATTTCGAATAATTTTGACGCATGGTAATTTTTAATGGTTTATCTACATTTTAAATTTTATTTAAGTTATTATTAATACCGAAATACCAGAATTTTTCAATTTTTGAAAAGTAAATCAATACCGGTTTCGGTTATACCAGTATTTCAATGCCTAGACATCTAATAAAAACTTATTTATTCAAATTTTAAAATTTAATATTAATTAGCATTCTTTACCGATATTGTATTTGTAAAACTTACTATTTTAAAAATCCATATACATGTATAATATGGGTCCATTAGAGGTGAAATGAGCCAACTGGTAAAATGCTAAAAAAAAGAGAACTTTTAACTACTATCACGTCTTGTCTAATTGATGCTCTGGTGGATTGCATATATTTATTATATGGAGACAACACTATTGCAATGTGTATTAACTGAGGTTACTTCACTTTTACGATACTTTTAAGACGTGTAGAATATTACAATGCATCAACTTTTCTAAAATACCAATTGGCTCACTTCACCTCTAATGTGACCATATTATGTAAATATATCAAAGATTCTCAATATTGCATATTACATGGAATGCAACTTTTGAGTTGGAGTAAGATTATTTTGGAGGAGGAGAATTAGAATGTAATATATATTTTGAAAAATGAATTATGAGAGGGTTGGAGAGAAATGGAGCAAACAAAACTTAGGGATCCTTGTTTTATACGTTGGCGACGAAATACTTTCATAAAAATCGTTATAAATAATAAATTAATATTTTTATTTTAGATCACAAGTGTGGAACTAATCAACGCCTACATTGAGAGGATTAAGGAAATCAATCCATTGGTGAACTGTCTGGTGGAAGACAGATTCACGGACGCAATCGAAGAAGCGAAAAATGCAGACAAACTCGTGGCCAGCAATCAGATGACCGTCGAACAACTAGCTAAGGAAAAGCCGCTTCTCGGAGTACCATTCACCACCAAGGATTGTATTATGGTCAAAGGTTTGGCATTGTTCTTGATTATTAAACGTATACAATACATACATATATATTTTTGGCCAATGTTCCAACGTAGTATAGGTAAATTGATCAATCGGAACGAGATTTTTTAAGCTATTAATTTTGTATAATATACATATTGACTGTGGAAAGGAAAAAGGACGTAACCCACACATATCAAATGTTACAGGAGGCACAAAAAACGTGTTTTGATGATTTTGGGCCATATGCAAATTATGAATCATACACAACCTTGAGGTGCACGGAGACTTGTAAACTGGTGTTTAATTGATATAATCTAATATTAATTAATGAAATTGTCGAGGAAAAACCTTTATTTTTGTCTTTTTCCTCAGTTTTAATTTTTTACAACGTCATCTTTTTCAAACTTAAAAGTTAAATTTAGATACTAATTCGGCATTGAATAAAGCTGTTTTGAAAAAACTGTGGGTTATGTCCTTTTTCCTCTCCAAAGTCGATATTATGCTGAAAAAGCAAAGATGATATCTGCGGAGGTAAGAGCGAGAAAGGCGCCAACACAACTATTATATCTTGTGTTTGAATCGTTTATATTATTTACAGACAACAAGCTACTAACAAAGCTGAAAATATTTGTATGTAGGTATACATATTCATCATTAATGTATAAACTATGTTATTATTCGTCGAATAGGAACGCATTTTATTTTACTTTAAATTCACGTATAACAAAATAATATATTTAGTGGGACAGTAATTTGATTTTTAACCAATTATTGCTATCTGATTGGGTTTGTCTGGTGTGGATTTCATATCTCGGACGTTATTGAACTGGGCTACCTCACGTTAGGTGTCCCAGTTTTCATAAACCGTGCCCATTTGCGGACACCACTTTTTAAACATTTTCTAACTAATAAAATTTAAAAATGTATTACATGATATAACTACCACTATCAATATTTTCTATATTTTTTTCCTCAATGTTTTATATTTAATTAAATATGAAGTAATTAATAAAATGCGAAATTTTTAACGACCGTGCTATTCTTATTTTGGAAACATTCATCTAGTGCAGGGGGGGGTAAACTTTTCGGACGGAGGGCCAAATTCAGGAATTCAAAATGAGCGACGGGCCGCAAGTAAAATACCATTTTTATATGTACACTGTATCATGAAAAAAAACCAATCTAATGAGAGGAATGGAACTGTTTGACGTCTTTTAACATTTTTTTTAAATTCAGGTGCTAATTTTGTAGTGGAGATTCTTAAAACTTGTAAATGTTCATCATTGATGTTTGACCGTAAAGAGTTTTTATTGAGGTTCATGATTGAAAATGATTGTTCACATATATAGGTTGATCCAAGAATAACGATTATTGTATTTATTTTCAATCTTTTTTTAAAAAAGGGGTTAAAAGATAAAAACATGAATCTTTTTCAAAAATATAATATTGCTCGCGGTCCCAAGTTTGCCCGTGCTTGATCTAGTGTTATTGAGTAAAATAAATTGCTTGACGTATGATTGTAAATAGACATCAATATTATAATAATGTAATATGAATAATTTAAGATTTCGACTGAAGGTGCTTGGTGGAATTTCAATATTAAATTTGAATCATTCAAATTATGTACACTCCCACAGATTTTGTCACTAACGACCCGGGTTTCGCCTTTCGGCATCTTCAGGCGTTCAAGCGCACGGATGAACTTGAACTGACAGTTCGTTCAAGTTCATCCGTGCGCTTGAACGCCTGAAGATGCCGAAAGGCGAAACCCGGGTCGTTAGTGACAAAATCTGTGGGAGTGTACATAATTTGAATGATTCAAATTTAATATGAATAATTTGTAGAAAGTTATACATCCTGGGAATTCATTATTAAAATGTGATAAATTATTTTACATCCGGTCATGGCGGATTTCTGGTAATAAATGAAGATAATTTATTAATGGTCGTATCATCATTATTGTGACGGCCATTTTAAAAAAAAAACTTAAATATTTTGACTTCTACGAGAGGTTTTTCTATTTTTTAATTAGTTATTTCCGGACTGGACTATACTCTACAAAAGTCTGGTGATTACTGTTTGTATTATTATAGATACATTGAATAAAGCAATATAATTTATCGAACGATTTAGCAGCGTCCAATTGTGCCCACGAATCTCCACTGATCACAACACAATACCATATACATTATCTTTGTATTAAAGCAATAGGCATATTGTATACAATATTACAGTGGGTTGTTTAAACACGGCCATCGATTAGGGTAACTCGAGCGCTTTGGTAGCGAGACCAAATTTATTGACCGGGCGATGTTAGTAGTTATGTTCAAGACGTGCTGACATAAATAAAACATAGTACAAATCGCACATCTAGTAAAATCCAATCGCAAATCTAAATTCGCCATTTTGAAATAGAGCAATATAATAGTTTAAAAAAATCCATATGTGTACAGTAGCAAAGGAAGAAATAAGCAAAATAAAATCTCGAAAAAGTATGGTTAGTGTTAAACAACACAAGCATTAACCATACCCAAGAAGTGTTTGAGCTTGTTGAACACACAAACCAACATCTAATTTTTATACCACCGTATTAGCCAATGATGAATTCCATTGAATAAGACCTACTAATTTTTTTTCCGCTATGAATTCGCCAACGGTTAAATCAAATCAATTATATTTTTGGTGGACGTCATAAACGAGTCTGTCACTTCGGCTAAGTGTAATAAATATTATATGAATATGTACATATAATATATGAAATTGCCTGCATCTACTGAAAAATAAGCTTTATAAATTATTGTGACGTAAATGTTAGTACAATAAAATGAATGTATTAAAAAATATTCGATAGTTTAATTAATTATTTTTTAAACGTTTTAATTTGATTCGTAAAAGTTTTAATTTGGAGTGAAAAACCTGTATTAAGCCGCAAACCGAATTCAATTATGCACTTGAAAAATATGTACTATGTGTATTTCAATTTGGGAACGAATTAAATGGTCAGAGTTTAAATCAATTTTTGGTTAGAATAAAAATATGAAAGGTCAGATTTATATAACCATTTTGGTTAGGTTAGGTTTTTTCAATTTAATTTAAATTATGACTATTTTATATAAATTTTGACCATTAATTATTCATTCTGCCCTCTGTACACTGACCGATATATTATGACCGTTTAATATAAATTCTGACCAATGTAATATAAATTCAGACTAATGTGATAAAAATTATGACCGAAACTGTATTAAAATTCAGACCGGAAAAATACGAGCCTTTCAATTTTAAGAAAAAACATTGACGGTCCTGGTTTTAAATTGACTAGATTATTTGGACGGTTTTGTTTTTAGATTGACTTTAACCGTTATCGTGCATAAAACATAAAATATGTCCACATTTACAAGAGTTATCAGCGCATAGAAACAGTATTTAGTACATAACATGTTTTATTCCCATTTTATTACGGTGCGTTTGTCATAAAATTAGCACATAACTTGTTTATACAATCATTCTATGAGTATATGTTAATTTCACGTAAGAAAAAACGGGATTGATGCATGTTTTTATTATTATCTTTTGGACTTATGTACATACACGCTATGATTAACAATACAGTATGTCCTCTGCTTACGCGGGTTCGTAGTTACGCGGATGAGAGTTTAAAAAAAAACAATTATGTGTGTTTGTTTCATACATCGATTTCAATTGGTTTTGTATCTTAATAATTGGAATATGTATGTACGTTTGTCTGTAGTAAAGACTTGCGAAATACGATAGTATGGCAACCCATTTATTATATTTTCGAAAGAGAGCCACTATTAAAATTTTCAACATTCTTCTATTGAAAGTTGAATGCGAATTTATTATTTAGACATTAATTTAAACACGAAAAAAGAAATTTGCAAAAATGAAATGTTGATTGATATTATTTTAGTTGACGAATATTTTTTTGGGACAAACTAAAGTTCATATAATCTTTCAAAGATAGAATAATTATTTGCGTATCTACTACACAAATGATTAGATTACTTTGAATCATTCATCTATAGAATTATTGCAAACTCCAAAGGTCATCATTCGTATAGAATACGTATCAAGTAGGACAGTGGCAGCGAGCCTTTTTACTTATCTAAGTCAGAAAATTATATCCGTATCGACTCACTGACGTCCCAGATAGCTTTATAAAGAGGAACAATTTTTAAAAATCAGCATTGAATTCCGTCAAAATTAAACTCATTTATCGATTTATGTTCGAGGGCTTGGCTGTTTGTGATAACTAAAAACTGCTTCCTACTCTTCCAAATATTTAACATCGGGGTGCAACGAGAGAGATTAGCTAACCACTAGTCCTGCTCTATTCTATTCTTACTTATCCTTCTAAGCCATATGCTTCACACCAATTATTATAGGCGTATTAAACAATATCGTTCACTTTCGCAGTGTGCCATAGGTTCGCCATAATGTGTCGTGATATTGAGATAGGTAATGACAAACAAAAAGTATAAGTATTTCACCTTTACACTTCTTTAATAAATTAGACAAGCGTACTCTGTTGGGATCAAGATAACAGAAGAAAACCCAACTTACAATTGCATATAATGACAATGCAATAGATAAGATGCAATCTATTTTTATTAATATCAATAAAAGACAAAGAATAATTTTATTTTAACAGATAATAAAAAATAGAAAGTAAACATTTTCTTTGTCATAATATTATGACGAATTGTTTTGACAAACAATTAAAACCCAAGTGTAAAAAGATGATTATATTTTTCTTATTTTTTGAACGTTAGATTTCTTACTATTGAATATTATTATGGTTTGCATTCTTTTATTGCGGTTATCGACGATTGAAAATATTTTTTTACAATTATTAACGTTTGGGACGTCTGAGGTCTTTGATACGTGATAAATTATTTCAGATCAACATGCGTTGATTCACGTGGAGTGGAGTCAACATTTTCACCGAGCAGTGTGACAGTGTTTTAAGTTGCATAACTTGAGTAAAACGTTTGCTTTAAAACGAGAGAAAAATTGTGTAAACGAAGCGTGTTATGAGTTTTTTTTCGTTACAAAATGTAGTGTGACATCGCCAGCTAATATATATTTGGAAGATCGGGTCAGAGGGGGTTCACTCCTTCTAACTCTATCCAAAAAGGCATGGCGATGTCAATTTGGCGCCCCACGTTGGGCGCCAAATTTACATCACCGGGTTATATAAATCTGGAAGATCGGGTCGGAGGAAGTTCACTCCTTCTTACTCTACCAAAGAGGCCTGGCGATGTCGAGTGTTTAATCTGAAAATCGAGAAAGAGTTCTTAAACACCTTTTTTTGCTGTTAAATAGGATCGAGGAGCGACGGGGTACAAAGTGACCCCAGACAAATTTGCGTAGTATTTGCATTGCATTTAATGCATACTGCATTGAAGATTACAATAAAAATCAGCTAAATATTATTGGTTTTTCGGCGAATGGTTGAAATAAGAAGAATTTTGCAATGTGAATGCACCCCATTTGAACTTGAAGGTTTATGCTTTCGCAACTACTTAATCGAATGTGAACTTGCCTGTGTTCAACCCGCTAATGGCTTGCACTCCATAGTGGGTATTGATTTTTATTGTAATTATAAGAAACTTATTTAACGATAAATAATTTGTGTCACTGTCATACTACTGTTTATACATAAGCCAATAGGATTTCAGAAATCAATTATATCTTTTAATTATATTAATTAAGTTAATTAAGTTAATTAATGACATCAATGGAATATTTCTTAACCTGTCTGGTACTTTGACCTTACATGTGCGGTTTGTGCTTAATAGGATCTTCAATCTCGGGATCCAGTCCAATTCTGTGATCCCAAAATCCCGGGATTGTGACAGTACTAATCTCGGGATTTCGGGATTGAGAAAATTACAGAAAGATACAGAAAGCGAGGTCTAAAAAAATAAAAAAAGAAAATTCCAAATTTAGGTGTTTTTTGGTAATTCCGTAAATTCTTGGGTTTTTCAATTAGAAAAAACTGGGAAAGCTTAAAAAAGCACTCACGCTGTTAATTTTGGTAAGTCCGCAAATTCCTGGGTTTTTGAAATCGATAAGAAATTGTTTGAAAAATCTCAAGATTTCATAATCGCCGAGCAAAAATTTTCTCAATCCCGAATTCTAATTTATACACGATTTTATGTTGAATGATCAATCCCAAAATCCCAGGATTGGGAAAATTGTCAATCCCGAAATCCTGGGATCTCAAAAAAAGTCCGGAATTGGATACCCTAGTACTTACCATATCAAAAGGATGACAGTACATGTACGTTCCCGCCTTTTTTTGTGAAGTAGAAGGATATCAGACCATCAATTACGCCTTACCGGAAGGCCACCCATATATGACTCATATTTTTTAATTTAGTACCAGACGGGTTAATATAAAAATGGGGGTAGTACAATACACTTTTACTTGAAACGTTCTGTTAGTGTCCTGGCGAATTATAGCTAATTCATAAATCATTTGGTGCAATATTTGTTTATACCTTCAATATCTAATCGTTTCTTTTTATGATAAAATGACAGCTGAAGATAAGCGACACAATGGCGTATTCATTTTGATTACGGATAATACTTTGTAGTCGTGGGGAACCTCATTTTCGTCGTCATTTTGATTGCAGTCGTGGGGAACCTGCGGCCTTCTCTGGTGCGGCCTTTTGACCTGATCGGCTAAATCCGCACCGCACATTTGTAAATTCCTGAGATTTTGGTTTCGAAAATTTTCGGAAGAACTTGTGGCAAATCCGTAAATTCTTGGGATTTTGGATGTCTAAATACTTTGGGAATTTGAAAATTTCGAAAAATTTCTGGGCTTTACAAATTGGCATGAAATTATTTCCAGCCAAAGATTCCCTAGTCAATGCGGCCTTTTGTTGAATCAGAAAAATGAAAGCGGCCTTTAGACAATAAAATTTTCCCCACCCCTGATTTATTGCATATAAATAATATCAAAATAAGACACAATTTCAAACATTTTTAATAGTCTATAATCTATATACATTAACTTTCGATTCATCGAGATCTGTGGAAAATCGAAAAGATATAATTGTATTTTGCGATTTTTTTTTTATTCTTTGTGCATTGTGGGCTAAAAGGTCACCTCTTTAATGGGTTATCAACTGATAAGCTTAAAGTTGACATCACTGCAAACCGATTATTTTTTCTATATTTATTATTATCGTATTATCATTTTATTTATTGGTATAATTGTATCTTTATATACTTGCAGTATAATAATTTATAACTCGATTTGTTTAAGTCAATAAATAAACATATATCATCACTATGGAGGGAAAATATTCAGATGTGATAGTACATATCGACTGTGGAAAGGAAAAAGGACGTAACCCACACATATAAAATTTAACAGGAGGCGCAAAAAACGTGTTTTGATGTTTTTGGGCCATATGCAAATTATGAATTGTGCACTACCTTGAAGTGCACGTAGACTTCTAAACTGGTGTTTAATTGACATAACCTAATATTAATTAATGAAATTGTCGAAGAAAACCCTATATTTCAGTCTTTTTTCTTGGTTTAAATTTTTTTCAAGGTCATCTTTTTCAAACATAAAAGCTAAATTTAGATACTAATTCGGCATTTGTAGCTTGCTTCTTTTTGGTAGAACGTGTATCAAGTTTGATACATTGTGATTATCGAAAAAAAACTGTGGGTTACGTCCTTTTTCCTTTCCACAGTCGATATGAATAGGTACATAATAAAAGTCTACTTGATTGTACTATATTTGTATATTCATACATTTACTTTTATAACTTTCAATCAAGTCATTGGATCACGTTTTTTTTATCAAGTCTGCTCCTAGTGTGGATCATATGACCTCCTAACAGAGTTTATCTAAGCAGAACTGTTTTTACGAGAGCTTGTTAGTCAGTTGCTCAACCTTTCTTTTTTCCAAAGAGAGTAGAGGCAGAAGGATATGGCCAGGACAGAACCAACGTTCCCTCTAAGCTGCGCCCGCGGCCGCGCAGCAGTTGGGGAGCCCCCGCACACTCATTCCGGGTTGGCGCGCACTACAAGGCAGTTATTCAATTGATATTTGATCAGTCCGCGCAGCTAACCTCTTATCTTAGAGGCAGCATTGGACAGGACTAGTGGTTAACTCAGAGTTACCCAAACTGTGCGCCATGGCTCTCCAGGGCGCCGCCGCTTTTCTATTGGGGCGCCGTGAAAGTTTTCCTTCACAAAATATTATTTATATTATTACTTTATAAAAAGCAAGTACAAAGGTTCAGGACTATTCGAGATCCTGAATGTATTTATGTTTGAAAATAATATAGAATGGACAAAGTGGGCAAATCGGTAAATTCTAGGGTTTTCTAGGGATAATTAAAATACGTTTCCGTTTTGAACTGACGTTAATGATTTTTATTGTAGATTTCAATGAATAAAAATAACTTGGGTATTGTGTACATTACATTCTAATAAAAATGAAAAAAATGTAAAATTATATTACCCGATCTGTAAAAGTCTAGTAACTACTTGTGATGCATTTTTTTATGGAGGGATCCGATTAGCTAAATTGTAGCTGGCTTGATAGAAATGGACTTTGAGATGACATCATCATCGTATTAATAACGATATAAAATACTGCCAAGTTGAAGTTGAAGGCCGAATGACTACTCTACGAGATTATATTATTAATTGGATAGTATGCTCGATTCATGTGGGATGACGTACCATCGACGATGTCATAATATCGATTTATTCCAAATATGCGTAAGTGCCAAATTGTAACAATAGAGAGAGAATATTTATTACACTGAAAATATCAAAAGGATATGACGAATTTGATAGTATGTATTTGTAAAATAATGTTTTCTAATTTTATGCAAACTAAATAAAAAATTTCAATAAAATATAGAGCGAATTGGACTTGGCACTTGTTAGTTTGGCACTTGGCACTCTTAGTTGTTATATATTATGGTAATTATTGTTTAATTAAACATGAAATGTTTTTTCTATCAAGTTTTTCTTAACACGTTCACTGCTCATTTAATTAAATACGTCAACATTGGATGCCGCACTGAGAAATTCTGATTTAGTCAGTTCAAAAAAAATACATCAGCTTTAAGGTATTCACTGTCAATACTTAATATATATCAATAAATGTTAACTTGTTTATGTGCAGTGTTTACCAAATATTCTTATTTAGTTTCAAAAACCTTGAACTTTACGAGCATTGATAGGAGTCATAAGTCATAACACGATTCTTGTCACAGGTTTATTATTGCTACTTTAAATATTTGTCTTATTAATTATCTATAAGTTATTATGAATATTTGTTTTATTAAATACTATAAACATTACTGTAGTTTTTATAATTATATCCTGCAATGTCAGTTATGGAGGTAATCAGAGCCGGCGCCACCATACATGCGAAATAGGCAATCGCCTAGGGCGCAAACCATTAGGGGGCGCATAAATGGAGTATTTAAATTATTTTTGTATACTCTAATAATAAGGTTTATTTTATTTTGACGCTTGTATTTGTTCGTTGTAATTATGTATAGTATTTTATATAATTCGAAAAAAAGAGGTTGAGTGACGGAGTAGCAAACAGTAGGAAACCTTCTGTTAAAATACCTCCATTAAGAGACCATATGCTTCGCATTGGGAGCAAACATGGGTATAGAAAAACATATGTCTATGGTCCGAGCTATTTTTTTTCATTATTTCGAAAAAATGGGGCGCGCCAATAATCGTTGCCTAGGGTGGCAAATAACCTCGCGTCGGCACTGGAGGTAATGAAAATGAAGAAAGATTTGTATTTATAGTTTTGCCAACAAGTAAAGTAGTAGCTTTATAAACACTGTTTGAATTATGATAGTAAAGGAACCAGAATGCTTCCAGTCATTGACAGGAATAGTATGTTTATACTTTCGTAACTGAGAATATTCCAGAAAATTTTGATGTCTACCACATGGCAATATAAATCTAATAGAACATTTAAGTTTCCAAATCCACGTAAGAAACGTTGCATTTATATGGATTATAATAGATAGTAAAAAATATTTTTTTTTTTACAGATTTACATCAAACTTCTGGTTTGGTAATGAGACGAGATGAGGTTGCAAAAGAGGATGCAACATGTCTCTCATACTTGAGGAAAGCTGGAGCTATTCCTATTGGCTTAACTAATGTATCCGAGTTATGTATGTGGTAAGTTTAATTCAAATACTTTTTTATAATAGAAAATGAAAACACTTATGATGTAAATATTCTATAGCTTTTATCAAATGATTCTTAGGATCGATTTTTCTTTGCAATGAGTGTTTTAAAATTGCTTCTTTTATTGAATGAATAATGAATAAGCTATAAATAAGAGTTGATTTAAAAATGAAATCCTTTTAATGATTATTAAACAAATTATTGTAATGATTGTAATTTAACAACAATTTTAATGTTCAAAATCGTTTGTTTTGTTTTAATTTTCAATTTATAATTTATGATTATATTATAATAGTATTATAATTAAAAAATATATAAATCAATGTGGAAATGTAACAAAATTATTTCACAAGAAATAATAAAATAAAGACATTCTCATGAAGGAAGATGAGCAAAAAAATATATTTTTTGAATGAAACAAGTAAGAATTATTATATAAATAAAACAATTAATGAATGTAGGTTTCTTGTTTTTATCTGTTGAAAATGATTACTCGCTGAACAAGACCATTGCTGATGTAAATGTTACCATTATACATATTCATTCATATTTTATTTAGTTATCTATTCCTAGAATAAAAGTAAATAATATTTAGGGCAATTAGTTAACCACTAATACCTACCCTAGCGTTATCCTTCTATCCCTACTACTCTCTTTCTCTCCTCTCAAAAAGAGAGGTTGAGTGACTGAGTAACTAACAGTTGTCGAAGAGAGACTTCTGTTGACATACCTTCATTGCGAGACCATATGGGAATGAACATGGATTAAAAAAAATGTTTTTCAGGTGGGAAAGCCATAACAGGTTACACGGAAGGACAAATAATCCGTATGATACGACACGTGGAGTAGGTGGTTCTTCAGGAGGAGAAGGATGCATTCAAGCATCAGTTGGAAGCGCTTTTGGCATTGGTAATTTATCTCAAATATTGTATGTATGTTTTTAAATAAAAAAAATATTAATTGCTCATTTTTTTTCATAATACAATGATTATGCAAATCAAATATTTTTTATGCATGTATTTGATTGAGACCAATACAGTTAATTTTATCATGTAATGTTTCTAAATTACCTATATTTATTTGATGGCATATATATATTTTATGCATTTTTCTTTACTATTTAACTTACTGTTCTCTTCATTTTTCATTTGATATTTTGACATGGAACATATTAATATGGTCATGATTAATTTGCCACCAACCTTTCAATGATAGGGTCAGTGTGCCAAATTAAAAAAAAAATCCATGTTAACCATAACAAAACCGAATGAACGTAAAATATGTAAAAATATCTGAAGTTTTATCACAGTTGTCCTACATTAATCTGCTTACAAATTTATGTTTGTTTCCATAATTATATTGTTGTAAATATTTTTAACTCAATTGAAATGTTATTAACTTTTCTATTTTCTAGTCATGTTAAGTATCTAAAATAAACTAATTTAAAACTATGCAATCTCAGTTTCGATAATGTTGCATAATTTTTGTAGGTTCTGATATTGGCGGTTCGATAAGGATGCCAGCATTTTTCAACGGAGTGTTCGGCCACAAGCCGTCCAAATTTATTGTGTCTAACCACGGGCAGTTTCCTGTTCCAGCCTCTGATTTCCAAGCCTCATTCTTAGGTGAGTACTATTTGAGTATTTCAATAATACTCACTTTATTGTGATAAAAAATACATGCAATCCTGTGTTGTTTAGTCTACAAATATAAGTGATTTAAAATTAATCAAATAAACAATAAATAGGAAAAAGAAGAATATTCCGACATTGCTTAAATTAATCAATGATGTCTTCATTTTTTCCCACCCTATTTTTCTATCCTTACTCTCTGTAGAGGGTTATAAAGTCCGAGTAACTAAGCAACAAGGAGTTGTAGAACAACAACTTCTGTTGAGGTAAGCCCTATTGAGTATCCATATGCTCCATACTGGTTATTAACGAATAGCTCTCTTTTGAGAATAAAATTTGTATGCCGTAATGTATGTTTTGGCGAAAATGCAGCTTAAGGCGTGGTGTTGTAATAACTCTCAACTACATTATAGTATTCTTGTTTAATTTAATTTAAAATAATAAAGAGTCCTATGTAAAAACAAACATTTTTGTAATTTTGTAGGTATTGGACCCATAACGAGAAAAGCGACGGATCTTTTACCTATCCTTGAAATCCTGGCAGGAGAAAATGCATCAAAATTGAAACTAAATGAGAAAGTAGACATGAAAAATATAAAAGTGTTCTATCAAAAAAATAATCTCAATTCACCTTTAGTCAGCGAAGTCGAACCGGATATCCACAGAGCTCTCATGAGGGCAGTGCAACATTTAAATACCGTTTGCGATACGCAAGTGAAAGAAATGAAGATCCAGAAACTTGTGCAATCAAACCCGATATGGTTAGCGAACATGAAAATAAAGAACTCAATTTCTTTTGCCGAACGAATCACCGGCAGAGACGGATATCAACACATTCTAATTGAATTAGTCAAAAGTATTTTCGGTCAGTCTAATAATACGTTTATTGGATTAGTGACAGCTCTAATTGAAAAAAGTGGGGATCAACCAGGTACTAAAAAGCATGACCATTTTCTTGAACTGCGAGGACAGTTGGAAAAAGAGTTTACTGAGTTTCTCGGAACCGACGGAGTATTCTTGTATCCTACTCATCCGACGGCAGCACTTTATCACAATGAACCTTTGGTCAGGCCTTTGAACTTCAGTTACACTTCTATTATTAACGTGCTAGGTTTGCCTGCGACACATATTCCCATGGGTCTTAATAAAGAAGGCCTGCCGATCGGTATACAAGTTGTTTCAAACTTTAATAATGACAGGTATTGCCTTGCTATTGCCCGAGAATTGGACACGAACGTCGGAGGTTGGGTCGAACCGTCTGCTAATAAAAAAGATACATGATAAACATGTATACGATTTTCATTTTGGGAATACAGCAGATATTCAATGCATATTTACGAATACCTCATTTTTTGCTCGGACCTACAAAGCTGACTAATCTCAACTAAAGTATTTTGTTTATGATTTGTATTAAATTTTTCAATATACTTAACCTGATATTACTAAAGAAAAATCATTGCTTATGAATTATGATTTTGAACGATAAAAATTGTGACATTTTTATTATTTCTTTTTGATCCTAATAAACTTATTTTATTTTAAATACAAGCAATTGAGTCAATTAACACAATAAATGAGATACAGAATATTTTTTAGAAGCATTCCGCACCTGCGTTTTAAATAAGATGTTAAAAATTATGTAACTCTGTTGCAAAAGTAAAATATTCAACTTTGGAAGGATAAATTTGAAATTTAATTCATCGGGACTGTACATACATACTGTATATTACATACATTACAATGTCAAAAGGTATTGTAATTACTGTAAATTTCAGGAAGCAAATATATAAGAAATATCATATACCACTTTGAAACTGTAATTAGTGTTTACTTCAAACTGGAATACTATATTTTTGATATGATATTAATTCTTTATATGTTAAAAACATTCCGCAAACTGAAAGAATATTTTACAACATTGTTCCAGCTAATTTTTCAATTGTTTTGTCACAAAAAACGTATTCGTACCTAATTTATTTATTACGTTGGTATGATTGCCTAACTTCACCTGTGATGCTCTTTTATATTTCGTATAAATTTACCAGTATTTACTAATATTTTCTCTTACTTATAAGTAATAAATAAATATAACCCAAAATAATTTATATAACTTTAATATAACTACAATAGATCTGTAAATGCAAAGTGAAATGGAAGTGGCTGTGGGTATATTTAAAAGCGCTACTGCAGAATTATATGATTTAAAAAATAGACCAGTTAAAAAAGACGTTGCTACTTTACAAGTATTTCAGAAGTTGATAAAAAAAAAAGTTTGTAATGTTATAATTGTAATTGATAAATTAGTTTTTAAAATTTTTAATTGTATATGGGTGTGGTAAAAACTAACATTACTATATTATTA